>MSJI02000861.1:46201-66413 GCA_001931905.2 Cladosporium sp. IMV 00045 | reverse complement strand
GAGAACAATGATCGATCGGTCAGGCTTTGGATCGAGGCTATGAAGCTTGAGACTGTACCTGCGGCGAAGAAAAGAGTACTGCGGAAAGCGTTGGACCACATCCCGCAATCAGTGGCAATCTGGAAGGAAGCCGTCAACCTGGAAGAGGATCCCGCCGATGCTCGTTTGCTACTCGCCAAAGCCACAGAGATCATTCCTCTGTCTGTGGAACTTTGGCTTGCACTCGCACGACTCGAAGAACCCGATCAGGCGCAGAAGGTTTTGAACAAAGCTCGCCAGGCCATTCCAGCGAGCTACGAAATTTGGGTTGCTGCAGCTCGCCTACAAGAACAGGTTGGCAAGAGTGACATGGTATTCAAGGTCATGGATCGTGCAGTGAAGGCATTGGCAAAGGTTAGTGCCATGCTCAAGCGCGAAGAATGGATAACTCAAGCAGAAATTTGTGAAGAGGAAGGCGCACCAATCACATGTCAAGCAATCATCCGGGAGACATTGGGCTGGACTCTGGACGAGGACGACGACAGGAAACAGATATGGCTCGATGACGCCAAGGCTTCCACTGGACGTGGAAAATTTGAGACAGCGCGCGCCATTTATGCCTATGCGATCAGAGTCTTTTATAACAGGAAAAGCGTCTATCTCGCAGCGGCGGACCTGGAGCGTAATCATGGCACCCGCGAAGCACTCTGGTCATTACTCGAGAAAGCCGTCGAAGCTTGTCCAACGTCAGAAGTGCTTTGGATGCAGCTTGCACGCGAGAAATGGCAATCTGGCTCAATCGATGAGGCTCGAAAAGTCCTCGGCCTTGCCTTTCAACAGAACCCTGGCAACGAGAACATCTGGCTCGAAGCTGTTAAGCTCGAGGCAGAGAATGGCGAATCGCAGAAAGCCCGCGAACTCCTCGCAACTGCGCGCTCGGAAGCTGGCACTGATCGCGTTTGGATAAAGTCCGCTGTTTTTGAGCGCCAACTAGGCGACATTGATGCTGCATTGGCACTGGTGAACGAGGGCCTGCAAATTTACGCCAAAGCCGACAAACTCTGGATGATGAAAGGTCAGCTATATGAGTCAAAGAACATGCTCCCGCAAGCGCGTGAGGCTTTCAATACGGGCACACGGGCATGCCCACAATCCGTTCCTCTTTGGCTGCTCGCAAGTCGATTGGAGGAGAAGATGGGCGTTGTTGTGAAAGCACGTTCCATCCTCGATCGCGCCCGTCTGGCAGTGAAGAAGTCCCCGGAGCTCTGGACGGAAAGCGTTCGTCTGGAGTGGCGTGCAAAGAATCTACCGGCCGCCAACGCAAAGATGGCCCAAGCTCTCCAGGAATGCCCTACCAGCGGTCTTGTCTGGAGCGAGCGGATCTGGCATCTGGAGGCTCGCACACAACGGAAGCCTCGTATTCTCGAGGCGATTCAGAAAGCCGACAACGATCCCATCCTCTTCGCCACTGCAGCACGCATTTTCTGGGCAGAGCGAAAGCTCGAGAAGGCAGACGCATGGTTTCAGAAAGCTGCCATTCTCGACCCAGACTACGGCGACACGTGGGCCTGGTGGTACAAATTCTTATTGCAGCACGGAACCGAAGAGAAGAGGGGTGACGTTGTCAGTAAGTGTGTGCTAAACGAACCTAGGCACGGCGAGGTTTGGCAAGCCGTATGGAAGGCGCCGGAGAACGCGGGTGTAGGTACTGAGGCTGTGTTGAAGAAGGTTGCGAAGCTACTGGAGTAGGACTTGATACAATAAAGCGGTCATTCGCTGTAAGATCCCTCGAACCAAATGGATGTATTAATTCTTGTCAGAAGATTCGAAACGGTCATGCACTCATAGGACGGGTTCATTTTGTGAACTTGATTGGCGACTCACATCCCAACACACGCACCTTTCGCTCGATACCAGAAAGCTCCCAGTGCTTCCCAAAGTCAAGCGCTTTGCAAAGTACCAAGTCCCAACGTCTGATCATCCAATAGTTGCTTGGATTCTTGACACCTACCCACACACCGCAGCGGAACGTACCAAGGACGTTTGACCAACGATAACCACCTTGTGATTTGCTCTGATAAGATAAGCCCTAAAGCGCCGAAGAAGCAATCTCGACTTTCACGAGACGTACTTACATGCACGGCGAACATATGTGCTATTGATTGTTAGCGTAAGCCACATTTCATACATTAATGCTACCGTCTTGTCCATCATGTGGCATTCTGTTTCGACATCTATCCACACTCACAGATCATTCGCTATCCACTAATTAGGCAGGTAGGTTAACAATCATCAGAACCTCGGTCTTGGCATATGCACCTTATAGTAGCGCGGCGAAGTATCGACCTCACAGGACCTCTGAACGACGTCTCGCTTGTCAACAAGTACACAGACAAGGAATTTAGCCCCTTACTGAAGCATACTATTCACGCTATCGAAGCAAAGCTGAGCGATGGACGCTTGCGTTTACAAGCAGGAGAGCACTGACTAGCCTGCAGGCCGACGACCAGACCAAAGTGCTTGTCCTTGGCAGGCCACTTGTTCGAGCCAACCTGGATTTACATCGATCCAGGACCGGAGCCATTGAATGCAATGGAAGAAGCATGGAAGCTCTTGATAAATTCTCCGGTCGCCACAAAAGGAAGCTCGTCATGCATGTGCATGCTCGCTATGTCTTGCGGCGGCAGGAGCGCAATCTGCATCCTGGCCATTCAGCAGCCCTACTACTTCTTCGGTCGTCACGCAAAAGCACGCAACGGCTCGCTGCCGCTTCGGCATATCTAGTCTAGTAGCCGGTTGTGATGAGAAGTCGGCTATTGGGCAGCAGTATGGTCGAGGCCATGCTGAAGAGTCATCTGAGCGCTTGCAAATCACGACTACAACCCCATGGAGTCCCACGCTACGACTACGGCCAGTGGGCGCCGCTAGATTAGGAGGTCGAGCGATGTTACTTGGCTTCGCGAAGCAAGACATCCGGTGTCGATTGAGAAGGTTGTTGGAGATAACGTCGGCCAACCGCCCAGATGGAGAATCTAGCAAAGCATCAGATATTGCACTCGTGCAGCTGCGCTAGAATGGGAAGCTGCGAACTGATAACATCTTGGTCAACAGGACGGAACACCTGATCACGGAGGACTAGATGTGATGTTACTCCGTGTTGGATGCGTGTACAATGATACGGACTCCATGCCCTCGAGGCGTATAAATTGGGCCTTCGCCTCCTGGGAGAATGAAGCAAGCAACACATTCGCTACTCAAGCATCATATACCAGCAAATCATTCTTTAGGGACCAATATCCTCCCCCTTCGTTAAGATGCGTGGCCTTCTTGTGGCCGCCGGCGTCCTTTCTTCTGCGGCCTACGTCCGCGGTCACCCAGCACCTGAAGCACGACCCGGTGTGCAGCGCCGTGCGATCGATGTCAATGCCTTCCGACTGGCGGCGTTGAGCGAGTATGTCAATGCCACGGTGGCTGAGTCCAGCGTTGACGGTCTGGTCCTCGACAAGAGGGCTGACTATGTCGACACTGCGACCGCTGTCGTGAAAGACAAGGCTCCTGGTGCTACATTTCGCCTTGTCCAGGACCACTACGTTGGTGCCAATGGCATTGCGCACGTTCACTTCAAGCAGACAGCCAACGAATTGGACATCGACAACGCCGACTTCAACGTTAACGTCAGTCATATGGAATACACCTGCATGAAACGATGCTAACAGTATGCAGATTGACAAGAATGGCGATGTTTTCTCGTTCGGTGGCTCTTTCTTCGAAGGAGAAATCCCTGAGCTGTCGCCACTCCAAAAGCGTGATGTGGTCGAGCCGGTCGAGGCGCTGAAGACCGCTTCCAACATCTTGCAGCTTCCGGTCGAGGCAGACTCTGCATCTGCTGAGCCGGAAGACGAAGACGAAGCTTATGTGATCAAGGGCACTTCCGGTGCCGAGAAGGATCCTAAAGCCAAGCTCATGTACCTTCAAACACCTGAGGGCCAGCTTCGTCTCGTTTGGCGTGTTGAGACGGACATCTCCAGCAACTGGCTTCTGACCTACGTCGATGCCAACTCCAACGAGGAGGTCCATGGCGTTGTTGACTGGGCGGCTGATGCATCCTACTCTGTATAGTACGTCGCGTATCTGCATGTTAGCCGTCCATATCTGACCTAACTTTCGGGTAGCCCTTTTGGTATCAACGACCCTTCGGAGGGCAGCCGCCAAACACTTGTCGATCCCTTTGACCGTACTGCATCAGAGTTCGGCTGGCACAGCGACGGCTCGAACAGCTATACTTCTACCCGAGGCAACAATGCCATCGCTCAGACGAACCCCAGCGGTGGCAGCAGCTATCTCAACAATTACAGGCCGAGCAACTCTCAGCAGAACTTCGTCTACCCCTACACCACCAGCATGGCGCCGCCTTCATCTTACGCAGATGCCTCAGTCACTCAGCTGTTCTATGTTTCCAACGCTTACCACGACCTGCTTCACATTCTTGGGTTCAACGAGGCTGCTGGCAACTTCGAGGTGAACAACAACGGTGCCGGCGGTCGCGGCAACGACGAGGTCATCCTTAACACCCAAGATGGCTCTGGTACCAACAATGCCAACTTCGCCACGCCTCCCGATGGTCAGAAGCCTCGCATGCGCATGTACATTTGGAACCGATCCACCCCGAACCGCGACTCCAGCTTCGATGCCGGTGTGATCATTCACGAATACACTCACGGACGTAAGTTATGGTCTTGACATGCGCCTCTCACTTATCAGGGAACGAATGCTGATTACCACGCAGTCTCTAACCGTCTCACCGGCGGTCCTGCAAACTCCAACTGCCTTGGTGCCTTGGAGTCTGGTGGTATGGGAG
The DNA here is from genome assembly GCA_001931905.2 of Cladosporium sp. IMV 00045. Lineage (NCBI taxonomy): Eukaryota > Fungi > Ascomycota > Dothideomycetes > Cladosporiales > Cladosporiaceae > Cladosporium > Cladosporium sp. IMV 00045. The sequence goes on along the minus strand of MSJI02000861.1, from coordinate 61,576 downwards.
AGGGCTGGGGTGACTTCATGGCGACTGCAATCAGGCTGAAGGCCGCCGATACTCGTTCTAAGAGCTACCCGATGGGTGCCTGGATCAACAACGACGCGAGAGGAATCCGCTCCTACCCTTACTCTACTAGCACCTCTGTTAACCCACACGTCTACACTGACGCCAACGGCATGACCTCCGTCCACGCTATCGGAACCATCTGGGCTACGATGTTGTACGAGGTCATGTGGAACCTTATCGACAAGCTCGGCAAGAACAACGCCTCCAAGCCTACTCTCAGAAACGGCGTGGCCACTGACGGCAAGTTCCTCGCCATGCAGCTTGTGATGGATGGAATGGCTCTGTAAGTGACTGTCAGCCCCCGTCATATGTTTGTAACATGCTAACATTTTCAAGGCAACCTTGCAACCCCAACTTTGTGCAAGCTCGCGATGCCATCCTCGATGCTGACCGCGCTTTGACTGGTGGCTCCAACGCTTGTGAGATCTGGTCTGGTTTCGCAAAGCGCGGTCTCGGCTCTGGTGCGGTCTACAGCTCCAGCAGGAGGACTGCAAGCAGTGCTATTCCCAACGGCGTTTGCTAGATTGTCGAGCAAAGACCGGCATGGAAGGACTGATTTGGGGAGAATGGGGAGAATGGGAGAGGAAACTGAATACCGAGGGAGAAGTGACGCGCATCTTGTGATTATCTCATCCAGCCGGGGGTGCTAGCTGGAACCAATTTGGTTGAATAAAAGTTGAATGCCTACACGAAGAATCTCATTTTCCAACAAGTTCCAAGACTCTTGGCCTCTTGATAGGCTAATGCTTTGGTTCGTGACCATGTATCATCGCTCCTTACTATTAAAATGTATGCTTCTTATTTAGGACCTTGCTCTATAGCTTCGACTGTCGTTGACCCTTCCATTCTAGCTCTTTCAGCCGTTTACGTTGCGTCTTTCCAGAAATTGTCTTGTACTGACCCAAGAAAGCAGCATCGATGAACTGGATCTTTCGAGGGTACTTGTACGGAGCAGCGTGCTCTTTGCAGAAGTCTTGCAATTCGCTCGCAAGCTGTCCCTCATCCCTTTTGACAGCGTCATGAGTCAGAACAATGAACGCTTTTACGACCTCCCCTCGAGCATCGTCTGGTGACGATACTACGGCGCTCTCGACCACAGCCGTATGCTGTTTCAACGTCGACTCAACTTCGAATGGCCCGATTCTGTAGCCCGAGCTGTTGATCACATCATCAGACCGGCCAACAAACCAGAAATAGCCGTCCCCGTCTCTCGTTGCTCGATCCCCGGTCAAGTACCACTTGACGTTTTTCTGGGCTGAGTCTCTCAACCTGCGGTCCAACTCTCCGTTTTCTCCCAAATACCCATCGAACACGCCGAAGAAGCCGCCCTTGCCCGATAAATCCACCTCAAGCGCGATATCTCCTTCAAAACCCTCATCGCATTCTTGACCCTCCTCACCCACGACTTTTAGCGGCACACCCGGCGATGGTCTGCCCATCGAACCCGGTCTGATCTCTCGGCCCTCAAAGTTGCCACAGATAAGCACTGTTTCTGTCTGCCCATACCCATCACAAATTTCCAGGCCGCTATCTTCCTTGAACAGACGGATGACCTCAGGGTTCAGCGGCTCTCCTGCGCCTGTGCAATGAACCAGTGCCTTAGGTTTCTTCTCCCTCAATGCAGTGCGCATGTCACCCAGAACCAATTGTCGGTACGCTGTCGGTGGGGCACAAAATGTCGTGATCGGGTAGGTCTGCAGTATCTCGAGCGTCTTACGAGCGACGAAAGGCTCTCGATCATCGTGCACGAATAGGCCTGCACCGCAGTTCCAAGCGCCAAGGAAAGACCATGCAGCCTTCGCCCAGCCTTGTTCAGAAAGGTTCCAGTAAAGCTGGCCGGGCTTCAAACGCAGCCAGTGCTTGCCGGTGATGGTGTGTGCCAGAGGGTACGAGATGTGATTGTGCTGCACCATTTTTGGTTGCCCAGTAGTACCGCTTGTAAAGTAAATCAATGCGGCGTCTTCCATAGCTGGCCTTGCGCCGGTGTATGTTGCATCTTTGGGAATAGGGCTGAGCGCCGTGCTGAAATGGATTGCAGCATCGGGAGATCGATCCGTGCCAACTTGCATAATGTGCTTAAGCGATGGACAGTTTTTGGAAACTTCAAGCACTTTCTTGACACTGGTTGCATCCCCAACAAAAACGGAAGCGGAAGAACGGTGGATGCGATACTCGATGTCCTTAGCAACCAGGAGTGTTGTTGCAGGACAAAGGACGATACCAGTGCGGATGGCGGCGGTGGCAATCTCCCACCTAGCGTCTTGTCAGTCCTGCTCGTCAGCCTCATAAATGTTTCTGAACATACCATTCCGGCACCCTTGGTAAGACTACCAGCATCTTCTCTCCAGGTTGGACCTTGAACTTCTCTCGTAAGAGCACTGATATGCGATGAGATTGTGTGCTGAAATGCTTGAACGACAATTTTCTTTCGATTATGCGGTCTTGGGAGATCCAGTGCATCGCGTGCCCTGAAGGGTTTTCGCGGGCCCAGTAGTCGACGACATCGTTGGCGAAGTTGAAAGTGGAAGGCCGAAGGAGTGTATCCTGATAGTAATGAGCCATGCCAGATCACGTCTCCTACGCCACGAGTAAAACTTTAATGAACAAACAAGACGCCGTTGTCTACACCTGAGATGGTGAGAAAGGGATTCGATCGGCACGACTGAAGAAGAGATGAATTAGGGGAGTATGGTGATAAAAGCAGAAAATATCATGAAAGACATGTGTCTGTACGAAAAGATCATCATTTCGCATTAGCGAGGTTGCTCGGCAATGCTCGTGATCTTTGACGGATGCCTGGTGGTGCCAAACCCCGCAGCGAATGAGGCTGGGGTAACCGGGGGCCGAACATCCTTTGAACCTAATTTTCATGCATTGTGACTTAGACTCGGATTTTGGAATGATTCCTTATCAATTCAACTATCGAAAGACGTCTTGCCAGATTACTTTGGATGATTATGAGTGCCCTCGATCGAGCAGGCTGTTTCACATCTCAGGGTCTTGTTGACCACAAAAACTGAAGTCATTGTGCTTGCATCGGCCGAAAGCAGTCTTTTCTGAGAAACGAATGTATTACTTTAGATAGAGCTAAGTGAACGTCTATGGCCTTTCATACGAACCCGTGTCGAACCAGTGTCTTCCGAAAAGAAAGATTCCAACCCGATGTTTACAGCACCGTACCCTTGGTTTGCGCTCTTCCTCCAGATGCTTGGTGCTCCTCCTCCAACTTCTTGACGTTGATGTTCCTCCACATGTAGATGGACAGAATTGTCAGGGGCATGGTAGCAACACCAGCAATGAGAATGTATCTCTGCACTTGCCCGTATGTGGCAAGGATGGCATCGCGCTCTGGACTGCCATCAGGGTATGCCAACGCCGCTGTGATCGAACCGAAGATGACAGGAGCTTGGTCCTTGCTTTCTTCCGGCAGGTTGCGGAGCAAGCTTTGGGGAAACACATTGTTCCAGATGCCTCCTGAGATGGCCGAGCCGATCGATGAGCCGACTGATCCGAACATGGTCCAGACGGCGAGAACGGCGGCAATTTCTTGGTGGGTGACCGGGGCCATGGCTGCAATCTGACCGCAGGTCGTGAAGAAGGCAGAACCAATGCCCACCAACAGCTGAGTCAAGATGAGGAGGCCGACATGAGAATCGGGTTGTCGGAACGGTATCATCAGTGCGGTACCAATGAGCATGATCGGACCACCAACGTACGCCGCCCACTTGAAATTGCCATAATAGCTAATGATACTGAGAATGTTTGTTAGCCAACGAAACCAAGAGATTCGAATAATCCATAACATACAGTCCGACAAACGGATTGACCACAGACGCACCAAGGCCGTAGCAACCTTGGACATAACCAGCTGTCGTGATGCTGAGCCGGTTCACGACTTGCAAGTAGGTTCCGAAGTAGCTGAGCCAGCACCTAACATTTTGTCAGTCGCCCATCTATACACTATGTGACGGGAGCCCACTTACGACGAAGACAGGAACATGATTGCATATAGAAGACATGATCCAACAATAGACCGGTCTTTAAGATAGCGCCATGGAAGGAACTGTGCGGGCGAGAATTTCCATTCCCACACGAAGAATAAAGCAAGGGAGAGGAGGCCCAGGATAATCATGACGATGATATAAGGTGTAGCCCAGCCATTGGGAGCATAGGCCGCAATGTTGAACGGCAAGAGGAAGAGAGCAAACCCTGCGGTGATGAGGAGGATACCAACCACTAGTAGATGTTAGGTCAATCGTTTCAACGCATGGGCTTTGGAAGTGATGCTTACCATCGAATTGGATTGAGTAGTGCCAAATGGACTGGTACCACTTTCTGTCGGATCGCTCCACGTGAATGCGGCCAGCTCTCTTGGCTTGGTATTGCATCCACAGCATGATGACAGCGACTGGGAATGAAGTACCGACAAGCATTATGCAAAAGGCACCGAATGCCCAACGGTAGTTGAGGTTATCGTAAAAGAGTTGCGCAATCACGGGGCCACCAAAGGTACTGGCGATCATAGGAGTTTGGTTGATACCGAGGATGATCATGCGGTTCTTAAGCGTGGTCATGTCGGCAATCATGACGTCTACCACATACTAGGAGGTAGATAAGTCAGCTGTGGTGAAAGGAGCCTGTTCCGGGAGGTAAAAGCGTACCATAAGTCCAACATGGCTGACCCAATAGATAGTGTGTGCGGCGAAGTACATTTCGATGTTGCGGCAAGTGGCTTTCATGATCAAACTGATCACCGAACAGAGCAACATGAACGCAAAGCCTTCGATGCGACCGAAAATATCGATGAACTTTGATAGTGTGAGGTTCGAACATCCACTGATGATGTTCGCGACGACATTGATCGTGGGCAGGTAGCCGAGCCTTTCGAAAGATGAGGTGATGTATGGGTTGAGCGCGCCCTGCACAGAGAGCAGAATGCCGTCGACGAAAGTGACAAGGTAAAGCCTGAGATTGATTAGTAGGCATACAATTTAATAGTCGATCGAGTAAACCTACAGCACAAACATGATGATCATAGTCTTCTTGTCCCAGGTATCCGTGATCGCTCGCACCCGTTGTACACCATCCTGGAACCGTTCGGACTTTGCATCGTCGTCGGTGGCCGAGCTTCCAGGAGCGCCCTCAGGGTTGGATTCGAGGTTGTACGTGGGGATGGCTCCCTTCCCGTCCAGTTCGATGTTCTCTTGTAAGCCAACGTTCCCAGGGTGTATCTCCCTGACGATGCCTGCCATCGTACTGCACTTGTGCGATCGATACCGGATCGTCGGGGTTTGAGATGTCGAGTTCTGATCTGCTATGAAGATCCAGCGACCGGACCTGAAAGAGCGACATGCTGGCAATATATAAAATTGACGAGTCCTCGCCAGTCAGAAAAGTGGAAACTCATTGCCCTACGCATAGCCTGGCGAGAGTCGGCTGTTGGCGTACTTCCAAGACTTTGAGTCTCGTATGAGAGCAAGCGACTGGTGCAATCTGATGATCAGATAAAAACTAATGTCGTCTACCAAACACCGTCACCTTGGCAGTGTCCCAACGACTGCAGGGAAGAGTACGAATTGCGAGAGGCCAAGCCTGCTTTATTTTGTCCCGGCGGCCGTTATCGGCTTGAGCGTGGCTCCCGAGCACGAGCCGTGCTGCTGCTTCACGCCAGCGCGAGCAATCTGCGTAGATATCGAACCTCTACCTCCTACAGTCGCTCCGGAACAGTAGCCTGAACTGGACCCGGGCCCGTGTGAGGCGGTTCTTCAGAATCGGGACCTCATCCAGCAGTGGTTGTTGCGAGCCGCGATAGTGGTCCGGATATGCAGTCCTTCGAGAACGCGTCGGCACACTCTGCATGCCATCCCACGTGTGATCAGCTCCAGAAAGACGGTAGACCGCGTGTAAATGTTTCTTCAAACGCAGGAGAGGCCAACACATCGGTCGGCACCCAATGCTCGCATGCCGCGGAAGGATTGGTGGGTGGCTGAGAGGATCGGGCGAGGGAGACTGAAGCCAAGCATTCAAAAGAGAATGGGCTCGTAGGGTTATCGGCGGCCTCGGATCTCTTGGATGAGATGGAGACACGATCAACTTTCACGCAGAAATTGGAATAAAGAGCAACTTTATGCTCGGCAATCGCGGGAGATGGTGACATTCATGCATTGACAAGATGTGCACACATGGCCGATCTGGATCTTAGACAGACTCGCGTTCACTGGATATTTCTCCTCAGAAGTGCAAGATACGAGCTCTACGATGCTGCCATAGATTGAGATCCAGAAGCCTTGAATAATGAGGTATATCCTTTCAGGAAAACGATACTATGCTGCTCCGACTTTTGCACGTCTTTGCCACTTGATAACCAGATTTTGTCGTGCCGTTAGCTTTGATGTGCAAGCATAACCACCACAGGATTTCGCCTACAATAAGTAGACCTGTTCGAAAAACAGACTTGTGACTGCATTGCGGGGCAATTTCAGGATTCGTCCCCATGACATGCACGTCTAGATTTCCGAACTACTAGCTACTGCGATGTCGCTTTACATGATGATAGCATCTGTTTCCCTTGAGAAACGGCAAAGCTTCTCAGAAGTGTCCCTGTTAAGCCGCTACATCATGGCATCGTTTTCCCTATCCGGCGCTCGCTTGCCTGTCGTCCCTCTTGCTCGTTCAATCGTGCAAGTCACGCTCAAGCGTCACTTCTGGTTTATCGATTCGATAAATGACCTTTGCTATATTAAAGTAGGCCTCATACTCAACATCGCCACCATGGTCATAATGGTAATGCCCGCCTTTGTTCTCCCCACTGGCGCTAAAGCAGTGCGTGTGCTCCATGCGTAAACCCATGGCCTTGCCCTCGTCTGCGGAATGCATCACCGACAAACATACGATAGGCGCTTCGAAGTCATGGTAGGTCAGCCAATCGTTCAGCTGTTTTGGCGATTCGAACGGCGCCGAGGGGAAGTCGGGCATCACATGGTAGTGCGAGCGGCCTGATTTGATGACGAACGCGCCGCCCAGACTAATCGTTCGAGTGTCACCGTACGCAGAGTGTAAGGCGCGCCGGATACACTCGGTGAAGCTCTTTTGTGAACCCTTGCGGCCGCGCGCGTTGATTTTGAGCACAGGTCCAGGCTGGCCGGCGGAGCCGTACAGGTTCATCATGAGAGCGCAATCAGTGCTGGGACATCTCTCCACACGCACCGACTGATCTAGCTTGTTGACTTTGGCGAAGTGAGTCTGATTATCGATGTTATCAAACCCTCCTTTCCAGCTGAGGTTTGGAGCGAGCTCGGAATTTGTACTAAGGATATGGAAAGGGCCAGCTCCAGCTCCGATGAGACTGCCTCCCTTTGGATCCATTTCCATGTCTTTGGCTAGGGCAGGAAGGGAGTACTTGCAATCGAGACGAGGAGAGGGAAACAAATTAGGTTGCCCTCCGATGTCTGCAATGCGTTCGTTCCCAGACAATCCTTCTGTAGCCAAGTGGAATGGCGGGTTGCGGAGATCGGGACATGTTTCGACACTGATGGACGATTGATCGTAGTTCTCTTTTAGTGCCGGCCGGAGAGCATTTGCAAGCTCTTTGAGGCTTGGTGGATCCAATCGATATCTGATTGTTTCCATCGTCCGTATTGTCGATCGATTTCGTGCAGGGCTAAATGACGCTTTGGCGTCGCAGGGCGTGTTACGACTATGTATGCGCCAGGAGCGATGCAACACTTGGCGTGATATCTGCTGAGTCAAATTTATGTGTCGGTAATGAACTATGAGAAAGTATCTTGTCGTTGTAATGGTCAGTCTCGTACCAAGTATTGACAATTGTCAGCATGTTATCGATGGCAACCCAAAGCCGAGGGAATGTCGTGCGGAGATTTGGGTTCACGACATGCTTTCGACACCGAACAGTACATGTACAGAGGATGCGGACGAACTAGGTACCGATTTCGCTGTTATACCCGAAACTCCTCTTCTATACAAAAAAGACAACAGTCTTCCCAAATACAACTCTATACATTTACACTTTTCAACACGGCTGCGTTCCAAAGGCACATCGGCGATCGTTCTACGCCTGATCAAATCGTAGATCGAATAGACTTCACCACTACAACATCAAAGCGACCCTCCCACATAGAACCAACTCCAGTCGAGACATCATGATGTCTGCACCGCCTCCAACACCACAAGAGCCACCCATCCCTGCAATCTCCCCAATCTACCCCGACCTCCGCAACCGCATCGCCTTGATAACAGGCATCGGCCAAGTCGGCTCACCAACAAGCACAACCTGGGGCAACGGAGCCGCCATAGCACGCCTGCTCGCCTCCAACGGAGTGAAAATCTTCGGATGCGACTTACACTTGTCCGCGGCGGAGCGCACCAAATCGCGTCTCCTGGCCGAATTCTCAGACTGCAACGTCGAGGTGATAGCCGCGGATGTGACCTCGCAGAGCGATGTGGAAGCTTTCGTCTCGGCGGCTGTGGCAAAGCACGGGAGGATTGACATCCTCGTCAACAACGTCGGCATGACAGCTCCAGGCAGCGCGGCAAGCATGTCCGAGGCGACGTGGATGGCGCAGATCGATTTGAATCTCAGCTCTGTCTACCGCCTCTGCCACGGGGTTTTGCCGATTATGGAATCCCAGACTTCACCATCCGGTGGCAGCATCATCAACAACGCCTCGATCACCGCGCTGCGGTACATTGGCAAACCGCAAATCGCGTATGCGTCTGCGAAAGCGGCCGTGTTGCAGTTCACGCGGGCAACGGGGGCGATGTATGCATCAAAGCAGATCAGGTGTAATGCGGTCGTGCCGGGACTGATGTACACTCCGCTGGTGGAGAATCTGGCGAACAGTGAGAAACCTGAAGACCGTGAAGTTGGGGCGAGGATAATGCAGCATAATGTGCCGATGGGGTGGATGGGTAGGGGCGAGGATGTGGCGAATGCGGTGGTCTGGTTGGCGAGTGGCGCGAGTAGGTATGTGACTAGTCAAACTCTTGTGGTTGATGGAGGCATCACAGAGAGCACTGGGACGGGATTTGGGGGTTGAGTCGGCTGTAGAAGTTGATATCTTTGTATCGTGCAGTGAAACGAGAGTCTGGAACTTCGTGGAATCGTTCGATTAGTCTAGTCCCTGAAACGCCACGCTTGCTTCAATAAACACTGCCGACCAAGTATCCTGGTAAGTATGATAATAACAAGCTCACTTCTTTCCTTTGCCCTTCCCAGCAACACCGCCAGCAAGTCTACCAAGGCCGCTCAAGCCTCCCCCGGTCTTAGCCTTGGCCGGTCCAGCGCCAGTAGGCGTAGTCGGTCCACCGGCTCCGGCTTGCCTTGTAAAACTCGCTACGCTGTTTGGACGCTGAGATCGATCTGTCAACACCATGGGCTTCTTGCCGCCGCGGTTTCCGTCCGAGGCTCTTTCCAGAGGAGAATCTGCTTGAGCTTCCTCCATATGTGGATTCAGCTGACGCAGCTGAGCACGCCGCACGCGGTCTTGCGTGGTCCTGAACTTCTCGAGCAGCTCGGTCCATCTGATGCCGCCTTCTTCGCGGCTCTTGAGGCGAGTCTGGCGTTCGAAGGTGCTGACGCTCGATGGCGTGGTCGGCGGGATACCACTGGTCCGGGGTGCAATATGCAGATAGCCTATCGCGCTAACGGAGTTCAGACGATTCTTCAAAGCTGCGAAGGCGCTCGATTGTGGCAAGAGCATCAGCAAACCGTAGAGGCACTTATAAAGATGAGGGAAGCGTTCAGGCTCGAGGAGTTGCATCCTCAGATAGGTGAAGACAGGCGACTCGAGCAGCTGGACGAGCTTGTCGATTTGAATAAGGGTGTTCACAGTCATCTCCATGTCTGCGAAGGCTTGGAGAAGATTGTACGCCTGCTCGTAAGCTTGAGCGAGCAGGCAAAGAGAAAAGGTTGCGACAGCGTTGCCACACCAGGCTTTGAAAAGCACGGTGAAGAAGGTCTGACTTTCCTTGGAAGAGTCCAACTGGCGCAACCTTTTGCGCAGATCAGCAAGCTCGGGAGCCGTGATCAAATTGTTGTTCAGATTTTGTACCATCAGCGTGGCGAACTCGATGTCCTCCTCCGTGTCGTAGGTAGTGCTGAGGATGTCGCTCAAAGTTCGATAAATTCGCTCAGCAGACAGTGAGGTGCTAAGTTGTCTGATGATCAAGTTTCCTCGTGACTGCAGCAGGGCCCGGTCCGTACAGAACAACGAAAGGAGGTTTTGCATGAAGGACGTGAAGTAGCTCTCATCGCTGTTTTTGCTGATCTGGCTTAGCAACAGAAGATCTCGTGTCACTACCGCTTCGGCAGGATCGCTGAGAGTCTTCAAAAGCGCGGGGAAAGTGCCAGCATGAATCGCCAGGATGCGCCTAGGAGATTTGCGGTGCAACATGATAAGCCAGGCAAGAGCTGCAACACGAGTCGCTTCGTGTTCATGAAGAAATTGCAGGGTGAGAGCGTTGACAGCAGCTTCGTAGTCAAAGTCGATCGCTGACTTCGGTTCCGCAGGGGTGTCGTCGCACAATGGCTCTGGTGTGCGGTTATTAGGTGTGTGTGAAGGGGGCTCGACAGGTTCAGGGCTTGCTGGTTTGCGAGATGCTCTAGAATTAGGTCCTGATTCGCGGCGATCACCATTGGTGAAATCCTTCTGATTACGGCCACTCTGATTCATCGCGGGTGCTGCTAAGGTGTTGGGTTGCGTCTGGGGTGGATTAGTGTCTGACCTGGCCGGTTCTTCAGGCAGTGACATGACATAGGTCATGAGAGCTTGGTTCACACGATTGGCTGCTTGCTTGACGAGGTCGACGTCGTGAGACAATGCAGGCAGGACCTGACCAAGCAAGCGCGGCGTGAATAGAAGAATATCCTCAGGGCAGATGTCAAGAAACGCCTCTATCCACTTGAGAGTTGTCACTTGAACCTCTTCGTTCTGCGATTCCGAGAGGAAGGTGACGAGAATGTCAAGAATCCTTTGATAGTCGATTGGTACATCTTGTCCAGGAATCCATTCGTCTTCAACGTCGTCTCCGTCCCTGTCCTCGTCGCTTGCAGTCAACGAGGAGCTGTGGTCGGAGGCGACGCCCCCATCCGGAGCTTCGCCCGCGTTGTCCTGGTTGTCTTGTCTGCTTGTGTCTAAATCCGTGTCCTCCGTTTCTGGTTTCTCTTCAGGTTGACTTTCAATACCTGGTACGGTGGAGTCGCTCGCCTTCCTTTCAGACTCGCGAGTTCGCCGACTTTCAGCAATCCCTTTCTTGACTGCAGCGATTTTCCTGATCTCGGTCAAAAACTTGTCAAGCGCCTGTTTCGTCGTCGTGTGAACATCGACATTCGTATCGGTAAGGTATTTCAGCAGGCCACCCAAGAAGCTCGGCAAGTACGCCACTAATTCGAGATCTGGTATCGAGTCGAGCAATGTGATCCAGGAAGTCAAGAAGGATCTTGTGAAAGGATTCAACACGTGAATCCTTTCTTGCAGAAGTGGGATGAACTTGGGCAAACTGAAGGCCATTGGATATTCTTCCCGGTCTGCATCATCGCCAAAAGCATCCTCTGGGGCCAAAATGCTGGCATAAGTGGCCGCCGACTCGCTGACAATATCCTTGATCAGACGATCGAGAAGCTCGGCTCCGTTCTTGACGCTGAGCTCAGAGTCGGCGGCCAGCTTGCACAAGGCATCGAAAACGTCATTGAAGTAGACGAGAATTTCGCCTTTTGCAACTTTGGCAATGTTGTACATGCTCTCGCAAGCGTAGTAGCGCACGCGGGCATCCTGGTCGGAGAAGCATGCCAGTACTGGAGGGACTATCTCGCGCAGGTAGCGGGCGACTTCCTGTGTTGTTCAGCATGAAAACAGTCGACACAGGGTATGCATTTTTTTTTTTTTTTTTTTTTTTTTTTGAGGGTTTCCTTACCGATCCCAAGGCGATGGCGGCGGCTGCCAAACCGATCAAACCGCCGTTGCGGGCATGAGGCTGGTGGACAGCATATGCATAGTCGTGGCAGAGCTGGTGAACAATTCTGGCAATACGGTCATGGTTGCCTTCCGCCAGAGCGGATCGGATTGTTGTCTCGAGTTCAAGAGCACCGCCCTTTCTCTTATCGTACAGCTTATCCTGCAGCGCTCTGGATGTGGCGTTCTCCATCTCTTCTTTGATTCGAGACGCTTTGTCTTCAGCCCCGCCGTCTCTTCACCGCTCTAGGCGGAGTAGCTGTTGGCACTCGGTTGGAGCTTTGTTTATCCTTGCGTGGGCATCCCGGACGTGTGGTGATTTGTTTGTCTGTTGATGAAGTGAAAGGAAGACTTGTTCCCGGTCTGGATGTTGTGTGAGAGATAGAAGGGCACGTGGAGGAGGTGGTGGTCAACGGTAACACAACAGCAATGACGCCTATGCCATGTTTGCAGCTTGACGATTAACCGCCTCGGCAGCAGCAAGCACGGCGCGTGTTGTGAATGGAACGATGGGACGTGCCTTATAAGCTCTGACGGGAGGCTCGTCCCGCTCCATCCCTTGCCTCGTGCAGCGGGGAACCACCAGCGAGAGACAGCAGGTGGCAGCAGTAGTAGCGACAGGCTAGGCTATATGAAATTCAGCCCCGCCATTCGATATGACTGGACGGCAGTCGTGATAAGATAAACATTTCCTCTGTGTTTCTTAGCTGCAGCATACTCACACCTCCGCCTCACTTCTGCCTCTCTCTACCCATATACCCGGTCACTCCCCAGACCAAATTCTTCCTCTCACTCGCAATGGCCGATAAACCAGTGATTCACATCGACGAGGCCGTCGGTCTCGACGTGCCCGAGCAGGACGGCAGCCAGGCCAAGCCCTTCAAAACCGTGCAATTCGCCTACCAGCAGCACACCGACTCTGCTACCTACCTGGTCAACAAGAAGGAGGGCGATGAGGAGGTCGCCACATACAAGCCCGCGGCCAAGGCTGCCCTGAAAAAGGCCGCCAACTACGTCGAGGCACAGAAGAAGAAGGCCGGCAAGGAGAAGGAGCTGGCTCTGAGACAGAAGAAGGAGGAGGATGAGAGGCAAAAGGCACTTGAGGAGGCTAAGAAGATTGTCATCACCGAGGACACCAGCCTGCCCAAGGCGATCAAAATCAACCTCGGCGAGGTCAACCCCGAGATCGTCAAGCTGGGCAGCGGCGAGAGGCCCAAGGAGGTCGACTACAGCAGCCCGAACCGTGGCAGCCGTGTGAGAGTGCTCGGTCGCGTGCACAGAGAGAGGAAGCAGAAGGACCTCTGCTTCGTCACCCTTCGTGACGGCTACGGTTACATGCAGTGCGTTCTGGCTGGACCCCTCGCCAGGACATACGATGCCATCACCCTCACCCGCGAGACCAGCATGGAAATTGTTGGTGAGATGTGGGAGGTCCCTGCCGGCGCTCACGCCCCGAACAACCGCGAATTGCACGCCGACTTCTTCCAGATCATCGGCAAGGCTCCTGGTGGCGAGGATGCCATCACCAACAAGGTCCAGGAGAAGGGTGACCCTCAGACTCTCCTCGACATGCGCCACCTGCTTCTCCGTGGTGAGACTGCCAGCTCTCTGATGTTCGTCCGCGACGCCGTCGAGTTTGCTTTCAACGCCAAATACCACGAGCTCGGCTACATCAAGGTTGCCCCTCCAGCGCTCGTCCAGACCCAGGTCGAGGGTGGCAGCACCCTTTTCGGCTTCAACTACTACGGCGAGAACGCCTACCTCACCCAGTCCTCTCAGCTCTACCTCGAGACCGCCATCCCCTTCGCCGGCAACGTCTACTGCATTGAGAAGTCCTTCCGCGCCGAGAAGTCCCTCACCCGCCGCCACTTGTCCGAGTACACCCACGTCGAAGCCGAGCTGGACTTCATCAACTTCGACGACCTGCTCGTCCACCTCGAGGACATGATCTGCGGCGTCCTCGAGCACGTCATGGCCAACCCGCGCATCGCCGCCATGCTGCAAAAGCTGAACCCCGACTTCCAAATGCCCGAGCGACCCTTCAAGCGCATGCGCTACTCCGACGCCATCGACTGGCTGGTCGAGAACAACATCCCGAACGAGGAGGGCGAGCCTCACAAGTTCGGCGACGATATCGCCGAGGCCGCCGAGCGCCGCATGACCGACATCATCAACCGTCCCATCTTCCTCACCCACTTCCCCGTCGAGATCAAGGCTTTCTACATGCAGAAGGAGAAGGCCGATCCCCGCGTCACTGAGTCCGTGGACGTCCTAATGCCTGGTGTTGGTGAGATTGTCGGCGGCAGCATGCGCATGGACAACTACGACGAGCTCATGGCCGCTTACGCCCGTGAGGGCATGGACCCTTCGCCTTACTACTGGTACACTGATGTTAGAAAGTAAGTTGTTACCGTCTCTCTGAGTAATTCGCTCATGATCATTAAACTAACCAACAACTCTCAACAGGTACGGCTCCTCCCCCCACGGTGGTTACGGTCTCGGCCTCGAGCGCTTCCTCGCCTGGCTTTGCAACCAGCACACCGTCCGCGACACCTGCCTGTACCCTCGCTACATGGGCCGTTGCAAGCCTTAGTTTAAAATAGATGTCAAGATTCTAAATGCCAACATTTCACTTTATATGCTCTCCATCGCAACTGTTCTGAAAATTTGAAAGGGGTGGCTTGCTGTCGTGCGAGGCTCTGGCAGTTCACTGAAGGAAGTGGAAATATAGGACAGGAGAGGTAGATCAAGATCCCATGAGAAAATATACGCAGAAATGCGAACCATGACACCCGCGCCGGACGAACGAGAGATCCCGAGCAGACGAGAGCATATTTCACTTTGTACGACATCATCGTCGTCGCGACGTGTTGTTCAATTTTGGCACTGGTGAGAACCCTTACCCTAGGAACCCCATCGATGATAATAGTCTGTCGCAGCATGGAAAGAATGGAAGTGCAAATTTCTGGTAAAGAATGTACCAAACCGTATGGACATTGCGATTAGAAAACGTGTGTGTACTTGCTTCAAGGCACAGGACGGGCAGGTTGTAGTTGAGCAACTCAGCCGTCGTCACACCGAAGATTTGGAGGTCTTCGGGTTGTTTTCGAGCAAGGCGAGTTTCTGATCAACACAGCATTTTGGACGACTGACATCAAAAGAAACGTTTTGAGGACGGAACATGCCATTAGGCGGCTCTTTGATATGATACACTTTTTTCTTGCTCAAATAGAAACCCCATCCTCTCGGAACCATAAAAAATAATGAGAATCAACAACATGACTATAGACAATGAGAAAGAACTCCACATCCATCCGTCCGTTCCGGTCAAGCAACACCAGCAACA
>MSJI02000861.1:0-46181 GCA_001931905.2 Cladosporium sp. IMV 00045 | reverse complement strand
ATTGTTGGTGAGATGTGGGAGGTCCCTGCCGGCGCTCACGCCCCGAACAACCGCGAATTGCACGCCGACTTCTTCCAGATCATCGGCAAGGCTCCTGGTGGCGAGGATGCCATCACCAACAAGGTCCAGGAGAAGGGTGACCCTCAGACTCTCCTCGACATGCGCCACCTGCTTCTCCGTGGTGAGACCGCCAGCTCTCTGATGTTCGTCCGCGATGCCGTCGAGTTTGCTTTCAACGCCAAATACCACGAGCTCGGCTACATCAAGGTCGCACCTCCCGCGCTTGTTCAGACCCAGGTCGAGGGTGGAAGCACCCTTTTCGGCTTCAACTACTACGGCGAGAACGCCTACCTCACCCAGTCTTCTCAGCTCTACCTCGAGACCGCCATTCCCTTCGCCGGCAACGTCTACTGCATTGAGAAGTCCTTCCGCGCCGAGAAGTCCCTCACCCGCCGCCACTTGTCCGAATACACTCACGTCGAGGCCGAGCTGGACTTCATCAACTTCGACGACCTGCTCGTCCACCTCGAGGACATGATCTGCGGCGTCCTCGAACACGTCATGGCCAACCCGCGCATCGCCGCCATGCTGCAAAAGCTGAACCCCGACTTCCAAATGCCCGAGCGACCCTTCAAGCGCATGCGCTACTCGGACGCCATCGACTGGCTGGTCGAGAACAACATCCCCAACGAGGATGGCGAGCCTCACAAGTTCGGCGACGACATCGCCGAGGCCGCCGAGCGCCGCATGACCGACATCATCAACCGCCCCATCTTCCTCACCCACTTCCCCGTCGAGATCAAGGCTTTCTACATGCAGAAGGAGAAGGCCGACCCCCGCGTCACCGAGTCCGTGGACGTCCTCATGCCCGGTGTGGGAGAGATCGTTGGCGGCAGCATGCGCATGGACAACTACGACGAGCTCATGGCCGCTTACGCCCGTGAGGGCATGGACCCTTCGCCTTACTATTGGTACACTGATGTTAGAAAGTAAGTTAATCTCGTCTTTCTGAGTAATGCGCCCATGATCAGTGAACTAACCAACAACTCTCAACAGGTACGGCTCCTCCCCCCACGGCGGATACGGTCTTGGCCTCGAGCGCTTCCTCGCCTGGCTGTGCAACCAGCACACCGTCCGCGACACCTGCCTGTACCCTCGCTACATGGGCCGTTGCAAGCCTTAGTTTAAAATAGATGTCAAGTTTCTAAATGCCAACATTTCACTTCACCTTCTCTCCATCGCAACTTGTTCTGAAAATGTGAAAGGGGTGGCTTGCTGTCAGATGTGCGACATCTTGGCATTGTACTCAAGCAAGTGGGAATGCATGATGACTGCAGAGATAAATCAAGATTCTACATGAGAAAGAGAAAGATACATGTACGCAGAAATGCGACGCTGACGCATGGAACATCTCGATCAGATGAGAAGTGCACCTCATATCGTACGACATCGTCGTGGCAACGTTTGCTGTTCAATCCTAGGCCTGAGGTGAACCCTTACCCTAAGAACCCCATCGATGGTGTAGCCTCTCAGCATGTGAAAGAAGAAATGCGAATCTTGAGTGGAAAATGCGCTAAATTGAATGGACATAGCGGTCAGAGAATGAATGTCCGTTTTTCACGGTTGCAGCATGGGCAGGTTGAGCTTGAGAGACTTATTGTCTGCCATCAAACGGAGAACTGGGAGGTTGCCGTTTGAAAGTTTGTGATAAGCGAAGCATGTGTGAGCGACTTTTACAGAGAGAAAAACAGTTTGAGGACGGAACATGCCATTAGGCGGCTCTTTGATATGATACACTTTTTTCTTGCTCAAATAGAAACCCCATCCTCTCGGAACCATAAAAAATAATGAGAATCAACAACATGACTATAGACAATGAGAAAGAACTCCACATCCATCCGTCCGTTCCGGTCAAGCAACACCAGCAACACCAGCAGGCATCCTACAGATGTTGCAGAATTGCTTCACCTTTTCCTTTACAGCAGAATGATCGCAGGCGCTTCTAAGAGTGCGCTTTGCCACATTCTTCACCTTCTCCTCGATATTATTACCAAACCCTAATCGCAGCACATCTAGTAGTGGATGGCCTTGCCGTAAGTGGCCATGGCGGCCTCCTTGAAAGCCTCGGCGAGCGTGGGGTGAGCGTGAGAAGTGCGGCCAATGTCCTCGGTGGAAGCGCCGTACTCGAGGGCGAGAGTGCCCTCGGCGATCATCTCACCGGCGTTGGGGCCGACAATGTGCACACCGAGGATGCGGTCGGTCTCAGCGTCGGCGAGGAACTTGACGAGACCGTCGGAGTCGAGGTTGGTCTTGGCGCGAGAGTTGGCGCTGAAGGGGAAGCTGCCGACCTTGTACTTGACGCCGGCCTCCTTGAGCTCGGCTTCGTTCTGGCCGACCCACGCGACCTCAGGGTGGGTGTACATGACGCTGGGGATGGCGCCGTAGTTGACGTGGCCGTAGTTCTTGGTGATGTACTCGACGGCGGCGACGGCCTCCTCCTCGGCCTTGTGGGCAAGCATGGGACCGAAGGTGCAGTCACCAATGACGCGGATGTGGGGGATCTTGGTGCGGTACTCCTGGTCGATCACGAGACGGCCACGGTTGTCGGTCTCGAGGCCAATGTTCTCAAAGCCAAGACCGGCGGTGTAAGGACGGCGGCCGATGGCGACCAGGCAGACGTCTGCGTCGAGCTGTGAGGGTTGTTAGTTTGCAATCTTGCGGGAGTGACTTCTTCGAGCCAACTTACAGTCTCAGCCTTGCCACCCTTGGCGGCCTCAACGTCGAGCTTGACGCCCTCGCCGCTGTCGTCACCCTTGACGACCTTGGTGTTGAGCTTGAACTTCAGGCCCTGCTTGCCGAGGGTCTTCTGGATGTTCTTGGAGATCTCGGTGTCCATACCGGGGCCACCAATCTGGCCGAGGAACTCGACGACGGTGACCTCAGAGCCAAGGCGAGACCAGACGGAGGCCATCTCAAGACCAATGATACCGCCACCAATGACGACCATCTTCTTGGGGACCTCTGTAAGAGCGATAGCGCCAGTGGAGGTGATGACCTTCTTCTCGTCGATGGTAAGGCCGGGGAAAGGAGTGGCCTCGGAACCGGTGGCGATGAGGATGTTCTTGCCGCGCACGCTGGTCTCGCCACCCTCGGTGAGGTTTACCTTGACGGTGTGCTCGTCGGCGAAAGCGCCAGTGCCCTTGATGTACTCGACGTTGTTCTTCTTGAAAAGGAACTCAATACCCTTGGTCAGACCTCCGACGGAGGTCTCCTTGGCCTTCATCATCTGGGCGAGGTTGAGCTTGACATCGCCGACCTCGATACCGCGGTTCTTGGAGTCGTGCTGGATCTGGTGGTAGAGGTGGGAGTTGTTGAGGAGGGATTTTGAGGGAATGCAGCCGACGTTCAAGCAAGTACCGCCGAGGGAGCCACGCTTCTCAATGCAGGCGACCTGTGGGTGGAAGTGTTAGATGATGTTTGGTCATGGTATTGATTTGCAATTCCTTGTGTCCTGACATACCTTGAGGCCTTCCTGACCAGCCTTGATGGCGGCGACATAACCGGCAACACCGCCACCAATGATGACGAGATCCTTCTCCTCTGCGCATTTGTCAGAATTGGTGTCCGCGCATTCCCATAGCTATCTCATCATATCATACCAGTCTCGGTCGCGTAGCCTCTTCTTTGCCAGATGCGCTGCTGGAGCAGGGTTGTGCTGGGAGCTGCGGTGCGTTGAAGGCCGGATGAAAGGGCAGCGTCGCGAATGGACGCGCGGGTGGAGATCTGCTTGAACATGGCCGCAAAATGGAGAACGAGAGTCGGAAGGAAGTGGCGGCGCAATGAATGAGGGCGGAGACGGTGGTGGTGGTGGGCGGAGGGGGGAGGGGTGGTGTGGTATAGAGATGGGTGGAGGTGGTGGTGATGTTTGGTGAGCTGCTATGGCTTTCTCGCTGACGGCTCTCTCTCCCTCTCTGCCGGCGGTGGCTTTGCTCTCTGCACTTCTGCTGTTTGTGCTGAGAGCTTCGGGCGAGTCGGGCTAGCTCGGAACGGAGGAGAGCCTGCGGCTTAAGCACGGCCAATCAGCTGCCTCCTTTGACTTCACTTGACATACAAATTGGAAGGGCGCATATTCAACAACATCTCTTACCGAGGATGCATACATCGTGTATTGCACTTATCGTTTTCAGTGGATAATCTGTGATGCTCTCGAGACGGTATCATAGCCTGAAGATGTCTCGGGCTCGAATCGATCGAGCTATCTTGACAAACAGGCTCTGAAAGACACTGTACGGATTAGTTGTCCTATCTCGGCCTATCGTTCTCCGTCGATGATCATCCTCGTCGGCCTATCATGGACTGCATGTTCCAGAAAATGCGTCGCGGCTTATAAAAAAGTGACATAGCAGATTGCAATAACCGAAAAACAATGAATAAGCGAACGTCTGGCATTCCCTTTCGCATCATCTGAACGATTCTCGTAAAACCCACTAACGAAGACCTCAAGGCTGGATGTACGTCTTTATCCCACTCTACCCTTCCTTGTGTGAGATGGAGTCTTCCCTGAAAGCCTTCATATGGTCGGCATTGCCCACGCTGCTCGCCCTTCTGACGACATCTCCCATCACCGTATCTTCCTCCTTCAACTGGGCAAAGTGCTTCTCGGCCTTCCAATTCCAGATGCTGTCACACGAGAACAGGATGTCAATCTCTTCGAGCGTGCGTTGGTTCGTCTCTGGGTAGAGTGCCCAGACGACGATAATCGCAAGGACGTTGACGCCACCGAAGATGTACAGTGTCTTCTCATTCAGGCGGGCGAAGATTGTTGGGAGCAGCAGCACCTGTGTCATTGTCAGCCTTGTTGAACCTTTCTCAGTAAGGCTACGATGTATACTTACACACCACCCATTACCGATGGACCATCCGACCACTCCCCATGAATTTCCTCTCGCACGAATCTGGAGAGGGAAAATCTCCGCTGTTTAGATCTAAGTCAGCAAAGCTGATCCCAAATGGATTAGCTCAGCACATTTGAGAACATACCGGGATACAGCCAGGGGACTGTAAGCCACGTGGCACCGAAGATGGCCGTGTAGAGGAACACGAAAAAGACGGCTGCTCCACCGACGTGTACCTTGAAGGATCCAGTCGCATTGATCGTCACGTACGAGAGACCGCCAGCAATGAAGCAGCAAATCCCTTGCCCAATGGCGCCCCAGTAGAGCGTCCAACGGCGACCGATGCGGTCCAAGGTGAAGACACAGATGAGGGTGGAGAACTGGAAGATCGATTAGCGGAAGAAAATGCATGTCAGGGTGGCTTTGAGAACTTACCATGTAAGTGATGTTGTTCAAGCCGCTGACCCACTGTCTATCCTTAGAGCTGATGCCGGCGATGGTAAAGATCTCCGGGCCGTAAATGGTGATACCCGCAATACCAATCCACTCTTGTAAGATCTGGAGCCACACCACGAGCTGCACACGCCGTGCTGTGTGCGCTTTGCCGGTCCCAATACCAGTGAGCATCGACCAATAACTGGCCTGTTTCGGCTCTTCTCTGTCGAGCTTCGCAAGGGCGCAGACATTCTGGAATTCGGAGAGGGCTTCGTTGGATCCTTCGCCGCGGAGGCGTTCAAGTAGGTACCGCGCCTCATCCTCCATGCCTTCTTTTACCAGCCAACGTGGCGACCTGTAGGACATGTCAGAGCCGTGGCCTCGAATTCCGAAGGGCGGACAAACTCACTCAGGCATGAACCAAATGACGATGAAGAGGCCAACCAATGGCACAATCTGGAAGGCGACAGGGAAACGCCAGATAAAGCTGGAAGTTCCATCTCCATAGAAGGAGGTACCACTAAACGCTTGTGAGTCTCAGCGCGCAACAACAAGGCATAGATTGCTTACAACTCGAGCCAATAGGCCACGACGACACCGAAGATGTTCAGAGTAAACTCCATTGCAACTTTGAGCAAGATGTCAGTCGGCAACTCTGGGGCTTGATGATGGGGTTCGTAAGATCTAGCTTACCGAATGCACCTCTAGAATGGTGAGACGCAATTTCCGTAGCCCAAACGGGAGTGATAGCTGTCAGAATGCCGGTGCCAACGCCATTGATCACACGAGCTAGGTTTGTCAGTCCAATGAACCTTCAATGGAGGTCTCGAACGCCACATTTTCTTACCGCAAAACATCCAATCTGCATTCTGCGCCGAAGCCTGCAAGATAGCACCAAGGATCGTCCACAAGCATCCAAACCCAAGTGTGCTGATTCTCCCATAGCGATCCCCGAGCCAGCCTCCCCAGAGCGCACCGACGAGTGTTCCCGGCAGGTAATACACCGCGACGATGCCTCCCTGAAGAAGTGGCTTATCGACTTTCACGATCTGCTCTGCTTCGTCCCAATGCCCAAATCCCATCGTGTGAGCATAGTGTCGAGTCGTGTTCACGCCGCCCATGAGACCTGTAGTCTGTCAGCTAGCTGTTCGCCCAAAGCTTTTTCAGCATTCGTCGGGGGTACCATACCTTGGTCGTAACCAAAGAAGAAGATCGAAAGACCTGCCACCAAGTTGATGGCGATCAACAGAGATCTGGTATGGAGCCTTCGAGCCACTCCATGCTCCTGGAAGTACTTGGGGACGAGGTAGACCATGTTGTCTAGATGTGTATCAGGCCAAAATGATTCATCAAGCCAAATGGCAAAGAATGTTCGGAAGTGTTGGTGTATTCTAGCCGGCAACGCAACGCTTTTAAGACTTTCTCGGCCATTGCTTGATCGACAAAGGAAGCTTTTCCTAGTAGCTTTGTCGCGTTGTCAACCACATGCCGGGGAACCCACACTGCTCCCCGGGTCCACAAGTATGGAGATATCCAGATCGACTCTCCATATATGCGGGGATCGTGGAGTGCACTTTTTGTGCCGTTCATGGCCGTTGGTGTCTAGGAGGAAGTGATTGGTCTGTCGCACGTGGCAATGAGATCTGCTTTCATCAAACTTCCACGCTGGCGAGAAATCCTGGTACGAGTGCAAAAATTGTTGCGCCACTGATGATGATGATCATCAATGGAGTGCACACGATAACATCACGTAGCTTACTTCATTGCTCAATGAGACGCATTACTGTGTGAAAAGGAATGTGGGCGAGATCTGTCTCGATCATGCGTCAGATACTCAGAGGAGGCCAATGCAATATCTCATAGCCAGTCGTTCTGTAGATGGTCGATCAAGACCTAGGGCTGTGTCGAAGTGGGGAAGTTGTTGAACAAAGTTCATACGCTACAGCTCGAAGTTGCGTCTATCGGGGAGCTCGGCGTCGACGTCCGGGCAAGAAACGATCTCACTCCAACTTTAGGGGTCCATCATCCTCGGGGAGTTCGGTGAACGATGATTCTATATCCTCCAAGAGGGAACATGAATGGTGGAGAGACAGGGCCTGGAAGGAAAGCCATCAGCCAGAACGGCTCGAACAGTTGTATTTGGATGCTACATCGCATTGGTTGTTGTACATCGGATGGGCTTGTCGATAAGGTTGCATGGTCGTTCGGTAGGTCGCGAAGCTTGGGATTCTCTTCTGGATGTCACGACAGTCGCGATTCGGATGTGCGGGCGTCACGCGCTGTTTGTCTATGATTGAAACAACCTCCAGACGTAGATCAGTCAGGCCAATGGCCGGGAGATTCTCAAGTTGGAGCAGGCCGCACTTCCAAGCTTGCGGAAGGACATCGAGGAATCGAGGGTCGAAGACCGAGTAGTTAAGGGTAGGGTCGCGACCGGAAGTGCTATTGTCTAGAATGGGACGTTAGCTATGAAAAAATCCCCGCAAAAAGAGGGCTGCGACGAACACGAGTATTCGAAGTACAAGACAAGCGGCAGTTTTGCACGCATGGCGAAATTGTATTCCCTCGGATCATAGACCTCATAATCGATCGCGCCACCGAGCTCAGGCTCGAAGGTAAGGCTGTCTGTGAAACAGCCATACTGACCCTTGCTGTTGTTGGAGGCCATTCGGCACTCCTCAGTGGTATTCCCTTCGGAACGAAAGTAGCCTGATTTGGCGCATATTGCGCTCTGAACACAGCCATTGCAGGAGCAGGAAGTTCTTCTCTCACAGCGAAGTCGGTTGTCCAAGTAACTTCTTTGAAGTCGCGTATTGCATTGTTGTTGACGTAGACGAATTGGCATAGGACAACACAAAGCGTCAGAGTTGCAACGATCGACAGTCGGTTCAGGCTCTCGTTGCCTACATGTACAGAGCCCAGGGTCATCTTTACGAGTACTTTGTCTTTCGGAGAGGCTTACTTACGTCTAGCAGAATCGAATGCCACAAGGGGCTTGTCGTTCTTAGGCTCATGCTGCTGAAAACAGACAAGAAGGAAGACTAGCATGAATACAGCAAAGACAAGGGCCGGGAAAATGGTCAGCCACAGGCTGCCGACAAGCTTTCTCAGCAAAGCGAGTTGGGCGACATTGATGACGAACATTGCCGTGGTCATAGTGACCAAAACAGCCAAAGGCCTTTGAAGCCCACTTTGTAAGCCAGTGCGTGGATCACAAGATTACCCATGTGAGAACCAACCGTGTCTTTCTGGCTAACCCATCGTCTGAGACGGAACCTATAGCTTTGGTCGCTAGGCCAGGTTGAGCGGTAGAATGGTTGTTGTTAATGGCCCTCGAAGGCTTTGGCTCCACTGTCACTGAGTTGTGAGCCATGAGGATCTTTGAATAGGGTTGTTCGTGAGAAAGGTGAAAACAAGCGTTGCGTCTGAATGAAAAGCTTTGATGACAAGCTCACGGAGCCGCTGCCGCCTTTGTATAGTTGTGGATCGCTTCGATGACAGGGTATTTTCAGCCATTCCTACGAGAGTATCCTTGTGGCCTGATGTCGATCATCAATAATTGATCCGACAAAACATCGCAGCAATCAGCCGAAGGTAGTCACAATCGTGACAAGTACAAGCGCTGTATGTGCTCACAGCCTGATGAGTACGAGACGATTCGACTGACAATGGTAGGGCCTCTCAGTTACCTGGGAAAGCTAATCCCGGCTTGAAGGTGGATGTTTTTCTCGACGCAAGAAAGGGTACGCTGAACGATGACAATTTGGCGATCCCATCTGAAGAACGATGTAACGACTCAAGCGCTCACATTCCTCGCCTGACCAGTGGTCCCATTGGACAAGCAGCCACGCGTGTGTCGCACCGCATTTCAGCTGGAAGCAAGTCTGACCTCAGCCCGCATGTGTCGATATGTTGGTTATGAAGTTGTATGCATGACCCATGGACTGCAATGACGCCGATGGTTAACGTCAACCACCTCCTCGCATTAGTTCAGCATCTACTTGCTTGTTTCTGCAGATGAATCGTGGAGCTCATGGCGAGAATCTTTGCTGCTCCTGGACGACGCCTCTGCAGAGAGCTACCTGGCTCTGCTGCAACGCTGCATTATCGAGCGATGACTTCGACAAACCCGGCAGAGACTGGACGCTGCACGGTATTCACGAAGTGATTAATCAAGTATAAAATTACCCGAACATCAATATGAACAGATGCAATTTGGTCATGGATCTCCCATTTGTGTTAATCGAGATTCTGAGTTCAATTAGAATGCAAGGCCATTGGTGAGCAAAAGCATTCGTCGCAGCTTATACAATGACATCCGAAAGATGGGAACAGTTGACTCCATCGCCAGCGCGCGATCATGCACGCTGAGTGGCATATTTCCAGTACCAGAGGTCTCGAACATCCCGAGCAAAAGCCTCAAGCACGTCCCGGTGGCGAAGCATGTCAGGACTATCCGTGGACCAAAAGACCATGTGTTCCAAGACTTGGCCGACTCTTCCCAGAATCACATCTTCTTTGGCATACGTAGTAGTGCGTGGGCCCCAGAGAAATTCCGCGCCTCCGGGAATCCAGGCTTCGTGTCCACTTTTGACTACCATCAGCAACATGAGGCTGGCACACATGATGCTGCGAAGATCAAACCACGTACCGTGATGGCGGTGACGTGCCATACGGTTGTCCAGTATCCTCAGGTTACATTCGATGCCGGATTGGATCAGCCGTCTGAGAGGCGTGGTTTCGCTGTTGCTGGACTCGACTCCGCTCAGATTGTCAGCTCCGATGTTCTGAGGGCACAAGTTCGTCGGCTCTAGAGGCAGTGGCGGTGGACAGATCTCACAGTCTGGGCCCCTATGTCGGTGGTGTATGAGGTTGAACAAGAAAGGCTGATAAAGCCAAGAGCGTGCTTCCAACAGTCGGTTCTCAGTCGCCCAGCTGAGCTCTTGGGACAAATGCGCACCTGGGCCGCCGTTCGTCACCCGTGAAACAGGCTCACGGATTGTATACGTTGTTTCCCACTGCTGCATGGCCGGCGGGAGGTTTGCTGACCACGAAGAAAGCTGGGTGTCGAACTCTAGAGCAATCCTCAGCAAAGGCTTGACGTTAAGCCATGCTTCTGGATCCCGGTTGAAGAACGTGTTGACGATCCGGTTCCCAACTCGGCGAAGCGCAATTTCTGTGAGGTAATAGTACCAGCTTTCTTCTTCGTTACACAGCTTTTTCGTTTCTTTCGTGAGTAAGTTCTGCTGGAGTATTGACGTTTCCGTTTCCCGTTCACGAGCAATAGGTGAATAAGATGCTGTATCACCTGGCACCTCATACGCTCGTGGGTTCAATTCTTGCGGCGTAGGTGGGATGGGGAACATCTCTGAGTGTTGGTGATTTGCCACCTCGGTCAAAGGGAGCGGTAGCTCAACACGAAACTCAGATTCACTTTTGAAGCAAGACCAATAGAGACACTGCTCGAGCCGTGCTTGTTTGGTTGAACACCAGAGAGACGACGATCGTGTGAAGTCGGGTGATCTGCCGTTCGTGCCTGTGACTCCATAGTTCAATCTCTCGTAGAGCTGATAGAGCATGGAAGCACTGTTGAAGTGTCGCCATGCGGAAAGAGGTCGTAGGATATACATTAAGTAGACTTGTGAATGTCAGCACTTGCCAAATGCTCGGGTCTAAATGGACGCTCACCGCCAGCGTAGAAATAGCACTGAACTCCTAGGATGGTGGGTTTTAGTAGGCCCAAGCGAAGGAGGGCCAATTTGAAGTACGACTGTGCTTGATCCTTGGCTCCAGGTGGCCTATCATTACTACCGTGATGGGGTGTTTGTGTTGATTTGAAAGGCAAAGCAATCGATCCAAGCGCACAAGCTATCAGAACCAAACAGGAAGATGCATCGTTGCCGAAACCTTCCAGGGCAACTCTCCGTGTCTGGCTCAGGAGAAGTTCAACGTCCAGAATTGGGTTTTTTGTGTGAACGTTCTGGAGGAAGTGTTCCACGAGAGTCACAACACGAGTCCCATCGTATAAATGCAGGCCTTGCGCAGGCGCTTCTTCATCTTGCTCTGGAGTAAATAGAACTTCTACCAGGGCATTCGGGGGGAATTGTCCTTCGAGGATAGGCCATGTGAGCAATGCATCGGCGGAAGTCTTTTGAGCGGGTATCTGGAGGAAGTCTTTCGCCGGCTCCATGATTGGAGTGTTGAACGACTCTTGCTCGTATCCCATCGCTATTGTTGCTGTGAGCAAGGGAATCGCTACATTGGCCAAATTGCTGCAATACATCGGGCTTGCGTACCTTCGGAACGACTTGTACCCACCAAGATGTCGAGTTTGCTCTCGATATCATTGAGTCTGTTAGACAGGACGCCTGTGGCAGATTGAATGCTGTAGACAATTTAGCTCCTTCGACTGATCTTGGTGAAACGTCGATACTCACGTCATGGGCTGCTCATCGCCATCGGTATATTTGCATTGTGCACCACTCTGGCGACACAAGTCGCACGTTGGCCGTTTAGCATCGCACTTGACCTTCCTCAGACGGCAAACCTCGCAAGCCTTCTTTCTGCGGTGGCTCTTCGTGGGCTGCTCGTCTGCGTGTGAATCAAGCGCACTGTGAGGACGTTTTGAGGCCCGCTCGTCTGGTCGTGAGGCAGACTCACCAGAAACAGCAGATTGGAGCTGCATGTTCAAGGACTGTGAGGAGGTGAGATCTTCGTAGAATGATCAAGGGGTATCGGGGAGCACGGAGTGAAAGCAAACTCCCCCACGGAGAGTGGTCGTGGCCTGTGGAGCAACGACTACAAAAGAAGTGATGCATCATCATGTCAGCATCAGTGTCCACCGAGCTCCCCGACGCTAGATCGCATGTACCCTCCTCGTTCGGAGACCTGATCTTTGAGTTTGTTCAAGTCTCCATCGACCCCACATGTCTGGAAAAATAAGCTCGCGCGGTTGGAGATACGCTTTTTGCATTGGGTCAGACGCAAAGCTTGCTCAATTTCATGATCTGTTACATCGTGCTGGCTGCTGGCTCACTCTTCAATATGATGAAAGTGATTCGTTTCGTACATCCTTTACCACTCGTTAAGATCAAAACAGTCGCTCTGTGAGGATGGCCTCAAATCTTGACCTGTGGCTGCATTGAACGATAGATGAGTTAGATTCTGGTCTTGAGCGAGTCTGGTGGTAAAACATGGCCTCTCACGAAAATAATACGAGAACGTCAAAAATGTAAAGCCGCTCAAGAGGAGTCAGAGCCCTTCTTAATTACCACTTCTCATGCGAGAAAGTCTTGAATGATGGCACAGAAGCTAGTAATTCGTGAATGAGCGTATAATCGCTTCGACGTGAAGCGTCGTTTATTCCAGCACGCTCCCATCCTCTTCAACAAACATCACTCCTCCTCGCTCGATTGGCTTGGACTGATGGGAGGCACGAAAACCTCCTCCTCCGGAACCGCTGCCTTGTCGGCCTCAGCATGCTGCGATCCCTTGCTTCCAATGCCAGCGCTCAGTTTGCCTCTGGGTGGTTGCAAAGCGTTCTGGGCAACCCGAGAAGCAGCCATCCTCTCCCGATCCGCAGCCTCGAATAAGGCCAGGCGAGCCTTCAAGTCTGCGATCTTCCGCTCGGTCATTTCAGCGGACAACTTCACATTCGATCGTCGCTTGTTTGCTTGTGGCTTTTGCTTCCGGGTAGGTCCTGAGCCTGATGGTTCCTCCTAAGCAGCGTCGGGGTCTTTGGACTCTCGCCTTTGCTTTTTCCGGCGCAGACGGTCTGCTCTGGTGGGCCGAGTGTCAGGTCTTTCGCTGGCCTTTTTGACAG
Source organism: Cladosporium sp. IMV 00045 (assembly GCA_001931905.2). Taxonomy (NCBI): domain Eukaryota; kingdom Fungi; phylum Ascomycota; class Dothideomycetes; order Cladosporiales; family Cladosporiaceae; genus Cladosporium; species Cladosporium sp. IMV 00045. The sequence continues at coordinate 33,029 of MSJI02000861.1, read as the reverse complement.
CCGCGGGCTTTTGCTCTCGGGTAGACCTTGGAGCTGATGGCGCCTTCTAAGCAGCGTCTGGATCTTCGGTGCTCTGTTCCTTCTTCCGAGGGCGTGGATGGTCTGCGTTGACTGAACGTCCAGCGACTCCGTCGCTGACATCTCCGTTGGCTACGAGTATCTTCCAAGTGCGCTTCCGCGAAGTGCGCAGGCTCCGACGTCTTTCTTGGGCCTGTGCGATGTCATCGCTGTCTGCGTGAACAGCGAAGGAAGATTTGGTGTTGATTGGGCTCGCTCCAGGGACGACAGAATCGTGCGGGGACGCAGAGGCGTCGTCGGGTTGTTGAATTTTTGAAAGAGAGTTGAGATGAAGAGAAGCCATTGCTGGCCTGTTACAATCCTGTAGGCTTGTAGAGCTGAAATTTGCTTGCTGCTCGATATTGATAGAAGTCGGAAGCCGTTATCTGGCACGGCGATTCGTCATGTACCTTAAAAATTGATGCGGCGAAGGGGCTTCTGGAAATGGTGAAGATGGTGGCCAGGAAGCCCTACCAGAGGGCTTTCCGGGATGGGATTTTCGGAGACTCTTGTTATGTTGGCAAGTGGGTTGGCGCCGCGAGATGCCCCTTCCGGCAGGGCATATGACAGCACTTGACACCTCTAGGGACGTAGATGTGGTTGGTGCATCGGCTTGTACATAACAACTCTGTCACAGGACACAATCGATTCATCCGATAGATATAGATCTCCAAGTTCCTGTCGTCCACAGTCAGTATGTAAACGGACTCGCGATGCCCGTTCGGTCCTGCGGGATGCAAAACGCGCATGGCAATTGCAAAGGTCAGTGCTCGATGAGAGCTGCATGAGAATCGAAGCTGAAATCGTGGGTATTTGTTCGATGTATCAGCTCATTACTCATTTCCGTATAGCCAATGCAGGGATTGGTCTGATTGAGGGCCGGCGCCTTCGATGCCAAGATCACGGCGCAAAGACTCTAGATTTGCGTCGATTTCATCGTTCAGCATATACCCTTCGGACGTCTCTGGTCATGACTGCTTGCCGCGTCCACATGCATCACCGCCTTTTGTAGCGGGATTGTCCACCGTCTCTTAAGCATATTCCCGGATGCGACCACAATGCGTCGATGCTTCTACCATATGCTCCCTCTCTCAACCCTTCTTCTCACTCGTCTCTGCACCCTTCTTCTTCTTGCCCTTGTCGGCCTTTCTCTTCTTGCGATCTCTCTTCCTCAAACTGAGCATGGAAGCCTTGCACACCTCTGCGTATCGCACGAAGAATGCCTCTAGATCATCGGGTTGCACGACGGTGCTGATCTTTACGTGGTCTTTGTTCTTGGTGCCGTCCTGGGATTTTGTGTCGCCGTCGGATGCGCGCATCAGAATGGGAAGAGGGAGGGTCGGGTGGAGGTCTGATAGAGGGTCGCCGGGTACGGTTTCGGACTTCGCGGTGGGTTTTGTTTGGTCATATGTGACTGTGAGGCGTCAGACGGTCTGTCGGAGGTGAACAGTCTTCGAATATACATACGGCGCTTCTGGGTGAGGAATACTGAGCCGTGGCCTTTCTGTTGCTTCTTCTCGATGATGCCCGTCAATTGAGTAAAGAACTGATCTGATGTTAGCGGAGACTTCAGCATATGCTGGAGTGTAATATTACCTCGTCGTGGGACAGGCGATCTTGCGCCATGGTTGGAGAGTGTTGTATGGATTGTATGTGGTGTGGTATATCGTCGTTGGCTTCAGCTTGAGAGATGCTCTGAGGCTCTCTCTCCAGTCTGTGTGGGGTTCTCGCCCGCTGCAGTCGTCGGCGCTCGGCGCTCGGCGCTAAAGATGCCGACTCGGCCGACTGATCTTTTGATTGAAGATCGTCTAAATTTTGGTGAAGCTTGCTTTCATCCACCACCACGCATCTGTCGCAATGGGTCGCCGCGGATATCCAGGGCCTCAGTTGCCCCAAGTCCTCTTGGAAAAGGTGCAAGGTACGGAACTTGAAGTCTGCCATGTCTAAAATTAATACTGACCTACCTAGATGGTGGCGTCTCGAAGCGCGGAAGATTTCAGCCGACTAGGAAAGACAAAAGGAAAGAAGAGCGACAGGCAAAACGAGGTGGCGGCGCCGGCCCCAGTGGTCCACAAAGGTCAAGGAGAATAGATCGTGCCGCTGCTGCGTACGCCAAAGATCCATTCGACGAGTCGGACGAGGAGCCTTCTTCCCCACAACATCAGACAGCCACGCCGGCGAGTGGTGCGACCAGGAAACCCACAACAGCCCGGCCTGTGAAAGATGCAAAGCCTGCGAAATCAATATTGAAGAAGGCTGCGGCGCCTGAGCCCGAATCGGATGATATGTCTGAGGAAGATGGGGGATCGGAAGAGGAGGATGAGGATGATAGCATGGGTAGCGAGGATGAGCAAGAAGACGACGAGCCGGCGAAGCCGATCGTCTCGCGTGCGGTTCGGTCCAAGCTGGAAGAAGATGACGATGAGATTGCTGCGCTCGAAAAGAAGCTGGGTATGAAAGGCAAGAAAAAGAGCAAGGTTGGCGACGAGGAATTGGATTGGCTGGTGAACGGCTCGGACGAAGAGGCGGAGACCGGTGCTGCTGGGAAGAGGAAAAGACCAGAGGATGATGAATGGCTGAAAGAGAAGAGACGAAAGGCTGGATTGAAGGCAAAGCCCGCACCGGAGCCTGAAGAGGACGACTCTGGAGATTCGAGCGACGAAGGCGGAGATGAAGAGGATGGAATCGAGAATACTTTCTCCGAAGATGAAGTTGGGAGTGATGACTTTGGCGGATTCGACTCCGGAGACGACGACGACGACGAGCCGGCTGCACCGAAGAAAGAGCGCGAAAACCCATACGTCGCACCGGTCACAAAGGTATCAGCACCGACTGGCAGATACATCCCACCTTCATTGCGAAAGCCAGCCGCTTCGGATGAGGAAGCCCTGAAGCAACTTCGCCGCCAACTACAAGGTCTTCTCAACCGTCTCTCCGAAGCCAACATGCTCTCAATCTTGCAGTCTGTCGAGGAAGTCTACCAAAAGAGTGCGCGTCAACACGTCACGTCGACGATGGTTGATTTGCTTGTTGGCCTGGTGTCCGACCCTTCAGTCTTGAATGATACATTTCTCATCTTGCACGCTGGCTTCGCGACTGCCCTGTTCAAGGTGGTTGGAACGGACTTTGGAGCACAGATCCTGGAGCAGATCATTGCAGGCATCGATAAGTCTCGCTCTGAAACTGGCGGAGAGGGCAAGACAACGCTCAACTTGATCGGTTTCCTTTCCTACCTCTACACCTTCCAGCTGACTGGCTCTGCCATCGTCTTCGACTACATTCGCATTTTCCTTGATGGGCTGTCCGAGTCAAACACAGAACTTCTGCTCAGGATCATCCGCACTTCCGGCACGCAGCTGCGTTCTGATGACCCAAGTGCGCTGAGAGACATTGTATTGCTACTCCAACGTTCGGTAGCGGAGGTTGGCGAGGCAAACTTGTCTGTCCGCACAAAGTTTATGATAGAAACGATCAACAACCTAAAGAACAACCGGATGAAGACGGGTGTCGCTGCCTCGCAAGTGTCTGCAGAGCATACCGCGCGGATGAAGAAAACATTAGGGACGCTCAGTGCCCGGACAACCAAGACGACTGAGCCTCTGCGAATCTCTTTGGCTGATATCCGCGACACCGAAAAGAAAGGAAAGTGGTGGCTCGTGGGAGCGTCATACCATGACCCGGCGAAGCTTGTGAACGGCACTTCAGAGAAAGCGACGAGGCCCAAGCAGGAGGATATCGATGCAGGTTACGAGTCAGAAACTCCCGGGAATGTGTCTCTTACCAAGCTTGCAAAGGCGCAAGGAATGAACACGGATATCCGTCGCGCCATCTTTATCTCAATGCTCGGAGCATCTGATTACCAAGACGCTCACATGCGTCTTCTGAAACTTCATCTCAAGAACAAGCAGCAGCTCGAGATCCCGCGCGTCTTGCTGCATTGCGCGAGTACCGAGAAGGTCCACAACCCCTACTACACCTTCATCGCACGCAAGTTGTGTGGCGACCGCAAGATCCGAAAAGCCTTCCAGTTCGCTCTTTGGGACGTTTTCCGTCGCATGGGCGAGAAGGCCGATAATGATGACGACGACATGGATGCTGACGCAGAGGAACAAATGACGACCAGCAAAATCGTGAACCTGGCGAAGCTTTATGGCTCTCTCATCGCAGACGGCGGCCTCAGCATTGCCGCTCTTCGCACTATCAATTTCACCTACATGCAAGCCAAAACAAGGACCTTCTCGGAGGTGCTCTTAACGACGGTACTTGTCCAAGCACACAAGAAAGCGACAGCGAAGGGAGACAAGGCCGCCACCAAAGCTGCATTTGAGAAAATCGTCAAGGATGCTTTCGTTCAAGCCGGCTCCAGACCGGAAATGATCCAAAGTCTCAGGTACTTCATTGAGACAACTGTCGCCAGCGCAGAGATCGCCAATGGCAAGACCGAGAGAAAGGCGATCAGAAATGGCTGTGAGCATGCCACCCAGGCTTTGGCGGAAGCTGCGGCAAAAGCACCTCCCACCGCTCTCAGCGACGACGAGGACGAGCAGCAGATGAGCGATTATTAGTTGATCTGACTTCGGTTTTCCAATACAATCTCTCGAAATCGACTTCTTGTCGGCTGTTCTTTGTCTTTGTTGTGCTTCCACCCGCCAACTCCATTCAAACAGTGCCAGACCGAATCCGGCTTCGCAAGAGACTTACACACCAAGAAGAACAAAGAGACAATGACACCTCCCCACAGCCAGCACAAGTCCGCGAGAGCTTTTTTGTGAGCACACTGCTTCCTCGTCGTCACACGTCGCCATATCCGCAACATCAACGTCTTCACTACCGCACCAATGAGTCTTTACGCATTCCTGACGAACATATGGGCGGGCTTCCGAACCACTCCGCCAAAACCGAAGTGGCGCCGGAGCCCTTCCATCGTCGATAGACACTCAATCAAAGCCACCAACCACTGGTACCCCGGTGATCGGCCGCTGAAGAAGCCCCGAAGGCTCGTGGAAACTCCCACACCGAGCCACTGGCCTGCACATCGCGTGGAGAGGAAGAAAGTCGCGAAAGGCAGGAAGAGGTGTATGGGATGTGGTGCTTTGTTGAATGAGAGCGGTAGTGCGACTCGACGGAAACAAGAGAGAAGTGTCAACGGGACTGGAGATACGAGGAAGAATCTGGGTACGAGGATGTTGAGAGGGAGGGTTGTGAAGTATGCTGTGTAGGTTCTTGGAGCCGGGAAGCAATATAAAAAAGAAATGTGAAAAGGCTTTTGGGCATGTCAAGTATGCTGTGTTTTGGTCTAGTCACACAGTCTCGAAAGCAAAGATACACCGTGAAGCTTGACCGCAGTTTATTATGCAGATATCTGTTCAATACAGGCGAATCGGTATCCCGCGTAATGGACAAGCTCGCTAATCGTTAGTTCTTGGCTGCAGCTCGCGAGTCCGAGGGAGCCTATCACATCACAAGAAACAACTTTTAGCTGCCGACTTTAGCGACTGCAGGATCATGGTCTCGCCCTCAACCTCGATCTAGGAATTATTGGAGCTTTCTGCACTATATATTCAAGATTTTCTCCTCGAGATGCAAGATTCCCGCTTCACCTCATTTGTCCTGTTTTTGAGCATCGTCAGACGGCAACTGCTGCCTCTGATCGGTCTTGCTAGGTCGCAGCCATGCTCACGGGTTTCGGTCTGCTGCTGGTGTCATTCCTGACAATCAGTTCCTCGGCGAATGTTATCGAGGAATCGGACTTCAACGCCACCCAAGCTCTGGCTGAGCATGGCATTGATGTATCGGAGCTTCCCTTAGATGACGTCCAAAAACGCAGCTTGGGGGCGTTCTGTAGCGCTGCTGTAAGTTTCGTATCGTAGGACGACATGGCTTCGTCTGCTAACAATTTGACGGCAGTGCGAATCACTTCGAATCCTGTACGGAGAAAATTTGATCACGCCTGAGAGTCCTTTGTACGACAACTTCACAGACAGCATCTGGTCTACGCTGCAAGCCGAGAGACAGCCTGCATGCATCTTGAAAGCGCCCACTGCGACTTCGGTATCAATTGCGGTGCTGCTTGCCAGGGTGACGTCTTGCCAATTCGCTGCGAAGTCTGGAGGACACTCTGCCTTTGAAGGTGCCTCGAACATCGACGATGGCATCACCATCTCTTTCGAGCTTCTGAACGACACGATTCTGTCATCTGATCGTAGCACCGTCGCCGTCGGTCCTGGTAACAGATGGCATGCCGTGTACTCATACCTTGCAGACTACGACCTGACGGCCATCGGCGGACGCATAGCTTCGATCGGCGTTGGAGGACTCACTACGGGTGGCGGAATCTCTTACTTCAGCAACGTGTACGGCTGGGCTTGCGACAATGTGGCCTCCTACGAGGTGGTTCTTGCCTCAGGTCGGCAAGTCACCGCTACTCCAGAATCTCATCCTGACCTGTATTGGGCCCTCCGAGGAGGGGGTAACAATTTCGGTCTCGTGGTCTCCTTCAACCTGTACACGGTGCCACTGCCGAACAATGAGATGTGGGCCAGTATGCGTGGATACGCCTCGCCTTCTTTTCCTTCGTTGGCACAGGCCTTTTACAATGCCATCGTCAACTCTGAAGACGATCCTAATGCGGGCCTCTGGGTACTTTGGCTCAAGCAAAATGGCACGCCGCTTGCCAGCACTACCCTGTGGTACGCCAAACCCAACGGCAACACTTCGTCAGTTTTCGCCGGTTTCGATGACATAGAGCCTCTCTCCGATGACACCGGAAATGTACGCCTCGACGAGTTCACAGCCAAGCTTGATGAGGGGAACCTTAGCGGACTCCGCGAGATGTTCTACACCATGACGGTGAAGGCAGACTCTGAGCTGGCTGATCTGGCAAAGGATATCTATTTCGAAGAACTGCCGGCCACCGATGATGTGCAAGGCGCCCTTCCGATCATGGTGTACCAAGGCATCACACCAGGCCAGACCGCTCCGATGGCGAAGCGTGGCGGTAATGCCTTGGGTCTTGAGGATCTAGACGAGCCTCTGTTCTTGATCCACATAACCTGCTGGTGGGACCTGGGGTCGGATGATCAGAGAGTCTACGCTTTCGCCAGCAAAGTCTTGGAGCGCATAGAGAAAGCGGCAGAGGACAAGGGCAAGGCTAGCAAGTACCTTTATATGAACTACGCGAGCAAGTTCCAGGATGTCGTTGCTTCGTATGGAGACGCAAACAAGGAGAGATTGATGGATGTGGCGCGAACGTACGATCCGAAGAGAATCTTCCAAGAGTTGCAACCTGGGTATTTCAAGCTTGACGGGCCGCCGGTGAGAGACTCAGGGTACTTCATTGGACAGTAGTTATCGGATCATGATGATGGACGGCCTGCTGTTGTGTTTTTAATAATTCTTGAATTACCGGAGTGTCTCCACGAATCAATCACCAGAAGAACACTCAGCCAACAGAAAACGTGCATGTGCTGGCAGGATGAATACGACTTGGCTTTTGCGACGCCTAATTCGCGACTATAGTGCGCCCTTATGTCTTCGGAAACATTGGGGTCTGGTTGGACGGGCGGGTACGGAGGGAGCCTGGCCCTCGTGGCATTTACAGATGTGACGTTATGCTTGTCTCCATGAGCCTCCAACTTCCTGTGTAATGTTGAAATGGGAGCAGTATTCGAAGGCTACCGCTTCAGGGCTTTTCACATCCTTCAAAATAGGCCGAGTTCCAGACAACTCCGCTGACTTTGCCTGACGAAATGGAATGCGATGCCATGAAGTGCCGACGTTCATGCTCATTCGAATCGCCACGTTTGCGATGATTTTCCTTGCTGTAGCAGAGCCGCATCTTGCAAATTATCGGAAGGATGCAGAAAGGATATTAAGGACATGGTATGGAGCGGCAGACCAACGTGAGCCAAGCAGACGGTTTCGCTTATGGTAACGAGCCATGTGGAGTAATTGAACCTTCAAGCCACAGCTCGGAACATTCTATGGCACGTAGCCCTAGCTCCAGCCCTAGGCTACATCTTTCGTCGTCCTAAAAATGTCAGTATCCGCATAATCCACAGTCACTTGTGTTGGAATGCTTTACGAAGATTCCAATTACGGGTTTTGTCCTGTGTCACGTTCTTCAGCCGCAATCGTCGTGAAATTATCAGGGCGAAGCTGCAATGAGCGAGTCCACGGATTTAAAACCACTGCTTTACTGCCACATGATGAGTTAGAGACGATCAAGCCATTCTCACGATCATTCCATCTTTCTTTCAATCAACCACAATCAACAAGCCATCATGGTCGCTACACCAGGCTGGCTTGCCGCAGCAGCTGCGGTCTTGCCTCTATTCTCGATTGCGAATGCAGAATTGACCCAGGAGTTGCGGGATCGCAAACTCCCGAACTGCGATGCGGATATCAAGTTCAACGAGATCGAGGACAAAGGCAGCTTCTGGTATGATAGCGGAACAGAGCAGTTTGCCGATGACTACATCAACCCCAATACGGATCACACCAAGTGGGCTCAGCATCTCTTTAGAGAGCTCTTGCCCAAGGAAGACTACACCCAGTTCGACTGTGAGACTACCGGCGCAACTTGCAAGACGCCATTCGACCTTTGCGGTATGTTGATCCTTCCTCTCGTATGAAATCGTCTACTGACATGAACTTTGATCAGAGAAACTCAATGCAATCGACAAGGGTGGTCTATACTATCTCTTCATCTCTCTGAGGCACTTCCACACCTACATGGCAGCTCTTGAGAAGGACATGAACGACAACTTTCTCCAGAGCGCTTTGAAGGTCAGCCAGATTCAAGAGATCTTGAACCTGCCGAATGGTGATGATGATTCGACCCCTGATGTGCTCTCGATCCTCAGCTATGCCGCGGGCATAGGTGCAGGTTTTGCTGGCCCTGCCAGTGGAGCTGTTGGCGCAGTGTCTGGTGTCATTGGGATCCTCGGCACTGTGAACCCTTCAAAGTGAGCATCCAGCAGTGAATCGACCCGCCGAAATGTGAACTCCTGACTGACCATCATGTAGCGTCGTTCCCGACCAAACCGGAAAGGCGAAAGCCAGAATCGACGGCATGATCGACAACATGATCGAGGAGACAAACAACATCATTTCTCGTCTTGTTGGCGCAGTCTTCGGACGTTTCGGTCAATCTCAGGACGTCATCCCGGATGAGATGCGTCGCGGCGGTGTTGATAGTAAGCACGCGAATCCTGACCACTCAAAAATGTCGCTGACCGCCGGATGCCTATAGATCCTGCTGCTAAAGTTCTCGGCTGGGGCGATTGGCTCAGAGAAGACAGCAACACCGCAGCTGCAGAGAAGTTCGCTGGCAAATTCAAGGAGAAGGCTGTAAGTTCCGTGTGATCATCGTTGCGAATGTAGCCAATGCTGATCTCACTGCAGAACCAATCACTGCTGTGGCAGATGGGCCGTCTTTACAAGAAGATGTTTGTCGTCGTCCGCACTGATCTTCCAGAGGACAAGTGTACAAACCCGAACAATGCCTGGGATGATGAAAAGTCACGCTGCCTGGACTTGCTGTCCTGGGACGGAGGCGATTCGAGCACGCTCGGCGGCGCAAATGATATGACCGACAACGACATGTGGAAGGCCTGGAACATGGACCCCTTCTGGACTATGCGGAACGCCGTCGACTGCTGGGAAGACAACAATGGCAAGATTGGTGACGCGAAGCCCTCCCAAGTCTGGGAGTCCTCTACACCTCCTCCCTGCTTCTTCGCCATGGAGGTCGTCAAGGGAAGCTACAGCGATAGCCACAGAGGCATGATTAAGCTTTCAGGTGATTTCCCTGGTCAGGACGGCCTGGAGGACAAGATGTGGCCCAAGTCGAAGTGTGAAGATGCTTCCGAGTTTGAGAGGGGCGCTTACGCTTGCGAGTACGATTGGGTTGGTGATGAGTAGATGGTGTTATGAAGGCGGGGATATTAGGTAGGAGACATATATGTCGTCCGAGGCTGACGTCCAGTGCGGCTTGAAGAAGTCGGAGTTTCGAAGGGGATGTAACTACACAAGGATGAACTCGTGACTTTCTTGTCGTCTACAAATATATGAATATCATACTTGCACTTTCTTCCTCTGTATTTAAATTGCGGATGTTTCTATCTCAAACATCTGGGCTTCATCACTTGCAAGAGCGCCTCACTCAATCAAGCTCCCAAAAAGCAAGGTGTTGCTTTATATCCGCCATGAAAGCAAAGTAGTTAGGAATTCCAAGTTACATCGAATCTATCTAACATTCTTTAGATCGTTTGTTGTAGGGCGAGATTGGCGCTTTGTCAGCCTTCAGTATCACTGCTTTAGCTTGTTAATGACTCGCAAGGTTGTCAAGGCGACCGTTGAATGTTTTATCTCGTCATTTCTTTTGAAAGAGTTGGTTTGGTTCCCTTGTTTTGAATTATGAACCAAACCGACATGCCTCCTAAAAATCAAGGCAACATTAAGGCACGTTAGCTGAAGGACACCTATGGCTTGGTACGAACTTGCGCATGTATTGACTACGCTTTTCCTCGTAGGTCTCTCTGACTCGATTGCTGAATTACTTCATCTCAAAGAGTCATATTTCTTGAAATGTAGACACTGAGTTGGAGATGGGATTATCATGAGCGAGAACATAAAGGAGCTCGACTCCAAACTGATTGCCATTTAGAGTGCGAATAGAGTGCACCCTGAATTGTCAAAGATCCAGAAACCTAACTCTAGTCAACAGAGCTTAACCGGTAAAAGTATCTATCTGGACGTAATCACAAAGTATATCGCTATGAGAACGGCGATCCCATCGAGACCAATGGCAAAATACCAAGCTCGACTGTATCCATTGAGGGGATCGCCACCAGAGGCGTTGATGTTCCTTACGATCGTGCCAGCAATCCCTAGGGCGAGGGAAATACTGTAGTTGACCGTAGTGTTAACTAAAGACGAAGCAATGCCTTGGTCGTGCTTCGGGGTGTTGTTGCTAAGAATTATGGTGCCGCTGGGAAAGCTCATGTCCATTCCCCAAGGCATCAAAATAACCGATACGAAGGTCTGCGCCCAATATATCTGATCGACTGGGGCTGTGGCTATCAGGACCTGGCCGACCAGGAAGAAGATCGTTGCTAATCGCAATACATAGGAGACCTTTATGTGAGACAAGAGGAAGCCGGTGGCCACGGCTGCGATGAGCCCAGAGATCGCAATAGGAGGGTTCTGCGCGCACGCAGCGAGGGCAGAGTACCCGCGAATAGACTCAATGAATCTTCAGAGGTAATACACCCAGATTCCAAAACTCCCCTCCCCCATCCCGCGGCAATAACGCTGAGTGCTAAGGCTGCTTCGCCTTTAAAGCCGTTCAAGGGTACAAGTGGATTTTTGGCGTAGCGTACCTCAATGAGTACGAAGGCGACTAGTAGCAGGAGTCCGACGATGAGGAGGACGTAAGTGTAGACCGTGGACCACCCGACGACAGCGGCCTGGTTCCAAGCGAAGTTGAAAAGAACCAGGCCGCTCACGCCTGTGATGCAGCCGAGGAAATCGAAGTCCGCAAGTGAGATTGGATGCACCTCATCTGCAGGGATGATCAGGAATGCGGCTACGATCATCCCCACGCAGACAAGTCCAAGAGTAAAGAAAGCCCAGGCCACCAAGCGAGTTGAGCAAAGATTGCTGAGAACACGGCTCCGACCATCCAGCCAGTAGGCGCTGCTGCCCCGAAAAGTGCAAATATCATGTTCTTCTTCGGGCTCGCTCCGTAAAGACGGCCGACGATAGCAAGTGCGTTGGGCACAAGTAGAGAGCAACCAAGCCCTTGAAAGGCGCGAGCAACGCTGAAAAGAATGTCACCGCTGTATACTGCGACACCAGCGATGACTGACCAAATGGCGTACCATCCAAAGCCTATCATATATAGAATACGATGGCCATACATATCGCCCTATACGCCAAACTGATCAGCATGTCCTCGTCATTCGCACAGAGTTGCTTGCGGGGAGTCTTACCAGTCTTCCTGCAAGTAGGATGAAAGTGGTTAGGGTTAAGCTGAACGCGGCAAGGTACCAACTAAGTTCACCCTTATCGATCACGTCGAAACTACTGCCGATGATGCCTAACGGCGCGATTGTTTGAGCCAAACCGGCGAGAGAAAGAAACTGCGCCATGCATATCATGAAGATGAGCAAGATTTCATGCGCCAGTGATAAGATTGGGTCTACAGCGTCGGGATGAGCTTCTTTTTGGCCGTCATGATCAGGGGCGGGGGGCGACTCAGATGAGGACGACCGGTCGCCTGGAATCTCCGTTTTGACCTCTTTGTCTGGAATGGAAGCCATGGCTTAGGCAAAGTTGATGACCAGCGAGTTGATCGGTCGGCGGGTCGTTGATAAGTGCTGAGAATCGGCGAACGCGGCGACGCTATATGGCACCTTGAGACCTTTTCATTCAGGCCAGGTTTCTCTGATCTTCGAAAGGACAAATTCAGCGTCTACTCACCGCGAATGCGCGAATTTGATGGCAATTACACTCGTCATACAAGAGGGAGAGGCTCGAGAAAGTGAAAGCGTACAAGGAGACAAAGAGGAAGTAAAAGAAACCCGATGAATTGAAGGACGCTCCCAATCAAAGGGGGAGTGTAAGTGCTAACGGAACAAGTGCAGATATTGATAAGTTACTATGCGATCGGACGAATGATTTAACTCATATAGTCAAAGAAATAGTGCGACCACCTTGGGGAGGTTGTAATAGCACATCTTCGGACAACGACATTGAAAGGATTTGCATCGCCTGTCATGCACATCCGACTATATTAGCAGCCTACACTAAGGAAGTGACTGGACGCCCGACCACCAATACTCTCCATCAATGTTGGCAATGTAGTCGTTGTCATTCCGCCCTAACAACTTTTCTTAGGAGAGCTTGAGAACTCTGACGCCACCGCGATGATTCTCAACCAAAGAGATTAGCGAAGCATCGTGGGCGTTGAAGTCTTGATGCTGCTGCATGACCTCCAGCAGACCTAATGCTTGCACTGTTTCGGGACAATGCGTCCCGAACGAAGGCGCTTGGCTTTACCCAGTACAGCGTGCTCTTGTTGATAATGTTGGGTGCTGCTAAGCGGCGTATAGAAAGCTTCGTGCATGTTCATTCTTTCAATGACTGCACGACAACTGCGAGCTGTGACGGCAACATCAAGAGATGTTTGACCAGACCCTGATGTGGGTGGAAAATGTTCGATTCCCATCTTGGAGAAAGGATGGGGTCGTACTTGAACTCAAGACAAAATCGCAAGGATCGCTTTCGTGCCAGGAAGCATTGCGCAGTACGAAGCGATGGGAGATGGCAGCTTAGGACCCACAAAGAAGATTTTTACCTGTGTAATATTTCTACTCGCAAATATCATCATCTCTCTACACCTCTTTACCACTAAACTGCAGACAGCAGTCAGCCTTTACCCTATTCCGAGTCAGCTTTTTCAAGAAGCCTGCAGCCTACTGCAGGAAACCTATCCGATCGATATCTGGCCCATAACCAGACAAGCCGTAACTGGCACCGGTAATGGTGATCGTGTTTGTTTCGTCAACCTTAAAGCCCGACAGCCGCACAGGATAATTCTTCGTGACATCTGCGTCCCAATTGTACCCTGTGGAGTCCAGTCAGATTCTTCTCGCTGATGGAAAGTGATCTTTCCTCATCTTACCTGTCAATGGGAATTGCACCGTCTGCGCTGCGCCGCTATTGACACTGATTTGAGCCGCACGTGCGTTCAGGCCCTGGTCGGCGAGATAGCCGATCTCGCAGTTAATGTAGTCGAATACGAGATCTTGCGTCTCTCCGGTGGCATTAATGCCTGAAAGCGTTAAGCTCGCATTATTTTCCCCAAGATTGCCCACCTTCTGCGTCCCCGAACAGCCTGAGCAGGATTGCGCATTTGCGCCGTCATGCGTTGCGCCCGACTCTGCCTCCAGCCAAACAATTGTCGGTTGTGATTCGGGTTTGCGCGCAATGTTACTGAGGCGCAAAGGTAGCGATCCGTGTGGGTTCACTCGCTTCGAGTAAGAAGTTGCCGCAGTCGTCAAATCTTCCGTCCAAAGATTAAGCACGGTGGCTGACTCAATGCCCAGGTCCGCGAACTCGAGAGACAAGAGGCGTGTCGAATTCGATGAATCGAGGAGGAGCACGGCAAGGTCGCCGTTTGCAAGTTTACCACTATAGAGGTCGTGGTCGTCTGTGAATCGTTGCACGAGGGTGACGGGTAGACCTAAGTCGTCTTGGTTGATGGCGAGAAGCCCTTCGTTCTTGAGAATGGCTAGTGTCTCGTTGGTAGCCGTTGAAACCGCAGTCGATATCATCAGAGTGCTCTTGAACAGTGCCCAAACAGCAAAATGGCTGGCCTGCTCATCTATTGTCATTCCGGGGTTTCCGACCTCCAACATGTCCATGTCGGACCAGTGGCCTGGCCCAGAAAGACCCTCACGATTGACATAAATAGCTTGGTTCAAGATCCTCAGGACATTGGCCCAACCACGAGCGATATCATCTGATACGCGGTACGAGTTGGCGAGTGGAGGCGTCCAAGTTGCCGGTCCTTCCAGACCGGTGGATCCAATATATGGAGTTCCCCATTGGCAGATTAAGATGCCCTCAATTCCTACATCCTGCAAGGCATCGCTGATAGCAGTGTATCTCTCGACAAAATCGGTTCTTGGATCCTTCGGCGCGTTTGCGGGTGGTTCGCTAGATTTTGAGAAAAAGAGTCAGTTGCAATGAGCGCTTTGCAACGGAAGGGCGCCATGATGCGTACACGTAGCAGTTGTCGACCTTTGGGTGCGGAAACCTGTCAGCGCTTCTCTCACAGCAGTGAACTCCATCATTGAATCACCTGTCTACCTTTACTTACCTTCATGTAGGTCACATTCCATCCAGCAAGCTGCAGCGCATCTTGAGTTTCATATCCCAAACTACCCGTCCTTGTTGCCGGAGTCTGCGTATCGCAGCTGTACACCCCTTGGTTCGTGTACATGCTCCAGTGAAACCCCAGGTCAGTCGCGATTTTGCTGAGAGGCGCAATACCATCAGGGAAGACACTAGCATCGTATGTGAAGGATCCATTCGCCTGCCGCTCGTATGCTTGCCAGCCGCAATCGACTTGGAAGTACTGGTATCCGGCCTCTAACAGACCCTTGTCGACAAGAGCGTGCATTGTGGCGTTGACGTAGGTCTGATTGGGCGAGCATCCAACGTCATTATAAGTGTTGAAACCGAGGACTGGTTTGGTACCAAAACCATTGTCGAGGGCTGAGACCACACGAACTGCAGCAAGGGCGTGAAAAGCTAGATGAAGATTCATCCTGTCGACAAAGCAGATGGGACGTGAAGCACGCGCAAGTTATTTCCATTGCGATGCTACAGGTTCTGCGTCAGACTTATATCCTCAAGGCGGCGGCATCAGGGCTCGCAGGGCAGAGATCATGCTGGCAAGATGATCATCGGTGTCGATGCTGGTCTTCTCGTACGGTTAAATGCTTGCTGGGTATCGGCCGTACATGACTATCAAAGTCGCTCGCGTATTGACCCCTGCTGGTATGATCGCCCGTGGAGCCGAGGCGAACGTGAGGGGTAGGACGGGGAGATGGGCTTCTTTTTTCCGACTTGGCTCTACACGCTTCATATTCGAATCGATCAGTGACAGCCAAGCCAGCGCAATTGGCACAAAGAACCAGTAGCTTCTGCTAAACGTGCACGCGCATGCTACTAGGGAAGACATTGAATCACAGTTTGAGCAGCCAGCGAGATGCGGCACGCAGGACTAAATCGTTGGCGATACAGGTAGCGCCCGTATGACGTAAGTTATTCGTTCCCTTCTGCGATTTTTCCCGACGCTAACACGTGACAAGTTAGTAGAAGATGTAACGTTGTGTCGACTTCATCTTCAACATGAAGGCCAGTCCGGCGCGAAGATCATAAATCTCTTGTGTCATTTGCGATTCAATGAACGCAGAGGCCGAAAGCTGATGCATTTTTGTGTCCCAGTTGGCTTCTAAGAGGACCTTGGCACTGGTCGCTACGCTTTCACGCAGTCCTGTCGTGTGATGAATCTGCCATCAACGAGTCGCTCTGAGTGTACGCTTGAAACATGGCTGAGTGGGGTTTGACGTGCCGAACGATGCTGGCTCAACCATAAACTCATATCTATGGACAACAAGAGCCAGTGTCTGGTGCATGCCTACTCGAATGCAATACCGTTCACCCATCTATCTCCCTTGAAGATCCCACACTCCAAGTTGACGTGTATGCGATACTTTCGGGTCATGCTGAGTCCAAAATCTGGGCGGATTCACGCCGAAAACGTCTGCTGCACAGCGCGGACATGCAACTTTTCTCCAAGAAGTCCCTCATTCTGCGAGAAACCCTCGAAATGCGAACAAGGCGCACCCTCACGATTCCATTTCACATCATGTTTCCTAGGACTACGCAACCTGATCTGCGATCACTACTTTGGCAGGACGGCGCTAGAGATGTCTATGAGGGCAATCCAGAGTACCCCTTACCCCCGTCTACTTTTGCTCGAAGCTCACATGCGGCCTTTCCGTTTCTTGCTGTCGTTGAATACTTTGTCGGCACCCGCGTTTCGGTGCGACGTTCAGACGGCACCATGAAACACTTCGATTATGCAGGCCCCAACAAGGTTTACTACGAGGAGCGCCACCCCGAGGCTGTACGAATTGCGAAAGACTTTTGTGTTCACACTTCACGCATGTGCGTGGGGGACGACGGCCTTCGCCGAAGGCTGAGCCAAGTAAGAGGAATTCGAGCCAAAGCGCGATCAATCGTCTCTCCAGCGCCACATGACGAACGATCAATCGAAATCGCCTGTCATATCCCCCGACAGTTTCAAATTGGTGACCCGATCACATGCGTATTGTCACTGAGCGACCTTTCCGATCAGCACCAAGTCCAGGGGGGATGCCCAGGTATCTACCTGACATCCGCCAAGTTGGATCTCTACGATATCATGCATGTGCGAACAGAACGCCTCGCGGGCGATATGCTGGAGTCTAGACAGGAAACTGGGCTGCTGGACATGGATTTCATCATCGATCCGTACGAGCCTTTTCACGCTGCTGCTAGGAACACGAAAACGATCAGTACAAGAAGGCTGATGGAGATTCCAATCAGCTTCGCGACTTACAATATTGCTCGATCATTCTACGCAGTGGTTAACATTCGTATTGAGCTTCACACGTGTTCAAGGAGTCTTGAGTTTGTACAATCCGTGAAGATCTGCTCTGGCACGGTTGCGCAAGACGCCGCCGAGTCTAGTCAAATCATCTTGAACTCGCATTCAGGACTACATTCGAACATGAATGACGATGTTGCACGAAACGGACGTGCCGCTTCAGACGAAGCTCTTCCGTCCTACGAATAAGTAGTTACTCGGGCATGAAATCTCACTAAGAAATAACAAGCGATAATTCCTATTTCCTAGCCGCAGTACAACTCTAGAGTTTGCATAGCAGAACATATCGACATTCTGATTCATGTATTAATTGAAAATGGGATTCGCGAATTTGCTGAAAGCATTCCAGAAAGTCATACAAAGAACATCCTGTTATAACTGGAGTGAACTTGATCTTTCTATTGCGCTCTCTTGCTATAAAACTTAAAGTTAACACTTCAAATCCCCATATCAAGCAAACACTTCTCTTTCCAGATTGAAAGACCGATCTGTGCGGCAGCTGGACCAGCCAAAGCATGCCCTCATGAAGAACAGTACAGCCGTTGCAGCTTGAGATGTTGTCACATAACCCTGACACCGGAATTACATGATACTCTGCAAGCCTTGAGTTGTAGTTGAGGCCGTACAAAGGGCCATGTCCCATTGGAGAAAGTTCAGAATGCTCTTTTCTTGTCGTGTAGAAATGTTGAAATACGTGAGAAAGATTTTCGAGAACGAAAGGTTAGAGTCCTTCAGCACGCTATAAATAGTGGACAGGTGACCAACGGCCGTCACCGCGAAGCCAACGCCGTGGAGAGATGAGACGCTTGCGGTTCTGCTTTTGGCGTTGCTTTCTCTGCGGCGGTGCTTTGAAGCTCGCGGCATCATCAGTCTTGTCCATCGCATTTGCTCGACGCGAGAGGCAAAACAGGCTAGCTATCAATAGACCCACGTACACAGGAGATGGCTGCCAGAGCGCTGTGAAATTTTGGCGGAAGCCCATGCTCCGAAAGGGGATATACATCAAGATCGATGACACGACGTATCCGTACACGACAGCGAGATAAGCAAAAGTGGTACTGTCTTTCGCCGGTACGGACGAAGTTGCCAGCGGTCGATAGACATAGCCGAGAATTGTTCCTGCAATGTTGTACAAGGGAGCGATATTCCCAATGCCGAGCAGCTGATATGCGGTTCCAGCAATGCCTGGCCTACTGGGTTGTCAGCATTCGCCAAAGACTAGGGATCTGGAATGCAATCCCACTCACCATACTGATTTCATTGAATTGTCCGACAATCTGTAGCTGTCAACGGTCCAGTCCAGGATCGAAGCTCCGATTATAGGCATGAAGTAGCCGATCTGGATACGCTGGTTGCGGTCGGGCGCGAAGATTGACCAACCGAACACCGCCACCAGTTTTGACAAAATATAATCAATGGCAGGGACCCGGAGGAAAGTTTGCCTTAGTGGTGCGCTAGCAAAGGTATTAGGAAATTGAAGTCCACGCAGAGTTCTCCTAGCGACCTAGCAAAGACCTGCTTGCGATCATATGCCGATTGCAGTCGGCAGCTAGGTATACTTCATCAGTGGAGCTAGTCGCTCGTCTTCAAAAGGAATGGAATGGTACCGCCACGGAACAGGAAGCGCCTGAATCCTACCTGCTCCGACAATCGTCGCAGATGCCATGTTTTATCAAGCGGTTGTGCACATGAGGACTCATGTCACAGATCCCTACGATGATGCGAAAAAGAATAGATGCGTATGATTGCAATAGCAACTTGCTGAGCGTACGCGTGGTCGCAATCAGCTACAGTGCCTGCAATGACGAAAAGCTATTGGCGTGCACAACAACTATACTTTCATTTGCACGATTTATGAGAGGAACGCCGACTTTTAAAGTAGCAACTCTAGCAAATTCGTCCTGTCTAGTGCTCATCGGCCATGTAACCTCTCATCAACTCTCCGATCAGTTTCGCACTATCTTTTGGATATCTTTCATGATCGTTCTCAAAGTCAACATATGTGACTCCAAAGCGAACCCTATACCCATCATTCCATTCAAAGTTGTCCAGCAAACTCCAGGCGAGGAACGCCATCACATTGACTCCATCCTCACATCGGGCCTGAACCATGGCTTCGATATGCTTGCGATAGCTTTCGCAACGGAAGGTGTCTCTCAACATGTCTTGGCGCGATAACTTGTCTTCGTCGACAACACTTGTGCCTTGTTCGACAACATAAATCTTCGGACGGCCGCAACGGTCTGAAACCCAGTTCAAGAGAGCTCTCAAACCTTCCGGATAGCAGTGGAGCCAAGAGCAACCGCTTGGAACACCAATGCTTTGATCCAGAAAATTGTACTTAGAAAGCTCCGTGTTACCGTTGTAGTCTGTCGCGGCAGGCTCGGCATCCTTATGTTTGATGTAACTTGACGTGTAATAATCCAGACCAAAGAAGTCGTTGCTGCCTTTCACGAGTGCGACATCCTCCGCAGTCCAGGCTGGTAGCCGATTCCCCAGTTGCTTCACCATGGCGTCTGGATACTTTCCATGATAGATTGGATCAATGAACCAACCGATGCTGAAATCCAGATACCTCTCACACGCGATCTGATCTTCTGGGTCTGTGGCGTCCCAAGGTTTTGCCCATTCGCCTGCGTGCCAAGAGTTAGTTTATCACCCTTTACTCAAGCAACGGTGTCTTGGATGTATTTACCGTTGACCGTAAGACCGATTTCCCCATTTGTCCAGGATTTGAACTCTTCTCGGTATATCTTGACGGCAGCGCCGTGGGCAATAAGAATGTTGTGTCCAACAATCCAGCCTTCACGGGCACTGTCTCCAACAGGAGACTTTTCACGGTCGCTGCACCTCCCAGGGGCATAAACACCAGTCACGTAGCCACTAATACTGATGTTCCATGGCTCCGTAAAAGTCATCCAGTGTTTGACCTTCGGGCTGAGTGCCTTAAACACTATGCGCGCATAGTTGGAGAAGTCCGCCACAAACTCATCCTTGTCAAGCAATCCACCATATCGGTCTTGTAGCTTTTGTGGGAGATCCCATTGATAAAGGGTTACCATCGGAATGATCCCGGCATCTATCAGGTCGTCCACAAACTGAACATAGTGTTGTAGACCTTTCGAGTTTATGGGATCGGCCCTGCCACCCAAAGGTATGATTCTGGACCTAAGTGGTAGTTAGATGGCTATTGTGTGAGCAGGACTCGGCTACAAGCATACCAAGATATGGAAAATCGATAAGCCTTGGCCCCCAAAGATTTGAGAAGGGTGATGTCATCCGCCGTCAGGTGATAAGAGTTGCATGCGACCGTCCCTGACGAGCCGTCCACGATCTTTCCTGGGGTGTTGCAAAAAGTGTCCCATATCGATGAGCCCCTACCACCTTCCTCGGAGGCACCTTCAATCTGGTAACTGGCGGTACCGAAGCCCCAGAGGAAGTCGTTAGGAAGCGACATGATTATTGCTGTTGTCCTTGGACTGTGTCCAGCTGTCGCCTTTGCAAGCAGAAAAAGTTCAAGTGCCACTCGGGCGTCTTTATAAGCTCCTCGCCAATAATCGGAAGGAGGGCATTTCCGGTGGCTTACAAACGACTAAATAAACTGGTGATAGACAAGCCGAGAAACGCGGAAGTGTCATCATCAATCACTTGTAGCTGCTGCCTTAGGGTAAACACGGAGAGCGCCGTGCGTAAGGCATGCAGGAAAGCTTCTGCGTCACAGGGAACTCGGAAATGCAATGATATTCATCAAAACATGGGCCGGAACTTCCATAGTTGCCCATCGCCGGCTAAGGCGAAATTCCGATGTGTAATCAGAATCTAACAATGATCTTACCAATTTTGCTAAAAGGCCGGAATCAATTCTTCCGATCAGATCAAGACTACCCACGAAACTGAGTGTCGAAGCCTGAGCAACTCCATCATCGACAAATGTCGCTTGTAGCACACCCCAAGTGTAGTTGATCCCTACAAACCACCATGCCAAGACGGCGCAGGCTGATAGGATGACCCATCCGTAGCCACTTTCCGGCAAATCACTGATGGACGCTCCGACACCATCACCACGTCTCTGTTGCTCTGCTCCTTCTTGTGAAACGTCGGTCACTGCTCCATCCGCACTCACTGTGCTTGATCGAATGAGGGGAGGCATTGCAAGCGGTATGGTGGTGTTGTTGGTGTAGGCCATCATTAGACAAATCGTTGCACAAAACTGTTAGAATTTGATTCGACCAGTCTGCTTAATAGGGGTTGGGTCGACGTGGCGGTGGAAAAGAGCATGGAAGGAGGACTGATTGATTCGCGTCTCGGGAGACTTTGTGCGGGGTCGAGGCTAGATGTCCGAACATTGTCCCACCGGAAGCTGACCAAAAGCCGATCACGCCCTGCCGTCTTACGTGCTTCTCGCCGGAAAGCAAAATCAAATCATTCGAAGCGGGAAGCGGACTAGCGTTTATTCGTTTTTGCTTTCCGCAGGTAGCGTGCTTTTGAAGCAGAAAGCATTGTTCCGGGGCCGATCGACTTTTATAAGAGCTTGGGCTTGGGTATGCAACGTAGGCTCAACACTCTCTGATACAACCTCACTTTTCCCTCACGTCTGTTGATCGCTCAAATAATGACCGGTCTTTCTGACGTTCCCGCCGCATGTAATGCGGGCGTGGTTGTTCAGTTCGGGCAAAACTTTGGTATCAAAGTCGAACAAGTCTCCGTCCCCGCGCCTGGTGCGTATACTAATGACTAGAGGATTACTATTGAAGAAGCTGACAATCACAAAGCTACATACGAGCTTTTGATCAGACTTAACGCTACGGGAATATGCTATAGCGACATTCACTACATGATGGAGGACCTGCCACTTCCACGGATGAAGGGTTATGGCGTGAGGTCTTCTGGACACGAATGGGCTGGTATGGTAATGAAAGTTGGGAGCGATGTCAAAGGGTGGCCGTCGGAAACAGAGCAGGCATTAAACCCACGTGGGATACTTGCATGGCCTGCGAGCTATGTTGGGGCGACCTCGAATGTCATTGCCCGCATGCAGTCCCCACGGGATTGAAAGTCCCAGGTAAGCAACCATACCTCTGCACTGCATGTATCGCAGCAGATTACCTAGCACTACTGCGCTGGCAGATGTTGACTGCTTGTGGTTGCACAGGAACCTATCAACAATACATCGTAAGTCCTGCGAGGTACACGTCCCCCATTCCCGATGGTGTCGACGACTCTAGCGCGGGCCCAATCATGTGCAGCGGATCTACTGTCTATCGCTCAGTAAGCATCACACCACGCGTTTCATGTGCATGTCACTGACAATATCATGTAGCTTTCTGAATCGAGGTTGAAGCCCGGGGACTGGGCGGTCATTCAAGGTTCTGGTGGCGTAGTGGGCCACACGGCCGTCTGGCTAGCAAAAGCCATGGGTCTTAGGGTCATTGGAATAGACGGCGGAGACAGGAAGAGAGCCCTTTCCCTTGAGATCGGCTGTGAGGAATTTGTCGATTCTGCGTTTGTCCGGATGTCGTCCAGGAAGTTCTTGACAACACGGAAGGGAAGGGTGCGCACAGTGTCTTCGTAACTGCCACTTCATCTACTGCCTACGCTTCCGCCACTAAGATGACCCGAACCGCGAGTAAGATAATGTGCATCGGTATGCCGCCGTTCGGTCAAGCTTTCGCTGGAGACGACCCGATGGTCTTGATGCTCAAAGAGTTAAGCGTAATCGGGACGCTCACCGGCTCTATCAAAGACACCCATGAAGCCCGAAAATTCGCTGCGAGAGGTCTTCTAACCCAAGGTACGAGGAGTACAGTATATCCGACCTTCCATACGCAGTCAGCAAGCTCAGATGGGGCGAAGTAGAAGGGATATATGTGGTTAAGTTCTAGCTTGTGCACGATCATATGGGATTGATAGTTGATGTGATCCCGTCCTCAAATGTCAAATTGTTGGCCGACGTTTCCGTCACGCTTTCGAATTGGCGAGTGAACCGGAGTCGTCAAACTTTATGGTGAGTCTTGCTTGGATCAAGGGATAACAAGCACTATAATTAGCAGGGTGTCAACTGTGACAACTGTAATAGACTTGCAATTGAAAATACGATTCGCCACATATGGATCCCTGGGCGAATGTTACTCGTATGAATTGGAAGATCTATGACGTTACTTCGAGGAGATGGATTTTGTCCCTGCAGGTCTTTAACCTGCAGGACATCGATCTAACATCTGTACCCAAATAGGGTCAATAGAACAACATACGTCATAGACCACTTATAATAAGCGGAAGGCGCGCTGCTGCATGATTAGTAGCATGTGAACCACACGCGCAGGACTCACAGATCATTTTCCTTCCTATGTCAGTATAGCCTAGGGTATAAATTGGGCTCTTCACCCGTAAACCTTTCTCGTGGACTGCAAAGAGGAGCCTTATATAAGGAACTTCCTGTTTTGTCGTTCAAATAAGGGCTCGAATTTTGTTATATGCTAGATAAATATAAAACCAGACTTTGCGAAAAGCAATTACTAATCCCCAAATCCCGAATCCTCGCCTCTCGACCTCAATTTAACTCAGGCCTCGAGCTCAGACTCCAGCTCGCCCTCTACGTCCGCACTATGTTAGCACTTCACTCTCTCCCAAACTCGGGCATACGCGTTGAATATCTGGATAGCACACTTAGGAAGCTTCCACGAGTCGGACATCACCACGTAGTTTTGTCTCGAGGTACGCAATGCTAGGAATACCCCCACGTTATGACACCAGCCCGAAAGCAGAGTTTCCGTAGGAAAAAGCCGGTCTTCAAACTACGGACAGGTTTTGCATAGGACGATTTCCGGTGGCTACGATGATGTCATACAGTTTTCCACTCGGCCATCGGGATTGAACCGGTGGATTTCAAATTTCCGGTGCAATAAAGACACTACAAACCAATGCAGCATTGTACTCTGTCGTAGTCTTCGGTAGCTTACGCTGCCTATAAATGAGTCCCACGGCATCTGGTTGTTGAAAAGCCCATAGTCCACCATTACCGGCATCGCATTACCAGCAAAGTATTCACATCGCTCACACTATCTTCCAAACGCTCACACCCCGGAGTCGACACCATGACAGTACAGGAAAACTCCATCACTGTTACGCTTCCGCAGCTAGCGAAGATGATCGACCACTCGCTTCTGCATCCTACTATGACCGACGAAGATATTCTGTCCGGCCTCGCAATTGCGAAGAAGCACGGTGTAGCGACCGCGTGTGTGAAGCCTTACCTTATTCCGCTGGCTAAAAAGGAGCTTGAGGGAAGCTCAGTCAAGGTCTGTCCGGTCATCGGTTTCCCGCACGGCAACAGCACGACCGAAGTAAAAGTTTTTGAGGCCGAGGCAGCTGCAAAGGCTGGCGGCCAAGAGGTCGACATGGTGATCAATGTCGGCAAAGCTCTTGGCGGCGATTGGGACTACGTCGAAGAGGAAATTCGAGCCATCAACAAGGCCGTGATTGCTCATGGTGCCATCCTCAAGGTCATCTTCGAGAACGACTATCTTCAGGATTCCCACATTGTGCGCCTGTGCGAAATGTGCACGGCACTCAAGGTTGCCTTCGTCAAGACCTCCACCGGGTACGGATTTGTTAAGCAACCCGACGGACAGTACAGCTACAAGGGTGCCACCGTTCCCCATCTCAAGTTGATGAGGGAGCACTCTGGCAATGACGTCGAGATCAAGGCTGCAGGCGGTGTACGCACACTGGATGATCTCCTTCACGTCATGTCCCTTGGTACGACGAGGATTGGCGCGACGGCCACCGTTGCTATCCTGCAGGAGGCCAAGGCGAGGGGAATCACTGAGAAACCTACGACAGTCTCTTTCAAGCCTATTCAGGACGGGAGCAGTGGTGGCTACTGATTCTCTGTGCGGGACTTTTCTGCTGGAGGCAATACCATATCTCAAGGGGCAATAAGCTGCGCAATCTTGGACTTGTGACTTTCACTATCTTAGTATGCAACTCAATAACGATGAAACTCGGTTCGCTTACTTTGACCTGTTCGTCATTCTGCAGCGTCCGCTCTTTTCCTGTTCCCCTGGAATCATGCTCGAGTGGCCGTATGCTTGTCGTCAATAACCCAATCTATTGACCTGGAAAACTCTCCCATTCGAATGTATCGAGCGCGAAACGTCTAAAAAATTACCGTTAAGGTGCTACTATCAAAGGTTTCTCCTTGCGCCCCCAGCGTGGGAACAGTGTTCTCTTGCTCTGTATTTGATGTACGCCTTGCGGGAAATGATTGGCGCAGACCGCCAATTTGGATATGGGAAATGAAGGCGCATTGGCTCTCCAACGTGTGATATCTCACTAAGCATGCTCCGCGATGCTTTATCTAGTGAATCCGACCCAGTTACTTTGCGGGGGGCAGCTCACAAGATTCATTAGAGACGGAAAAATATGAGTAGAAAAGCAACCTAAATACCTAGTACGGCACTTGAAAGTATCCTCGAGCTTAACTCGCCGCCGTCTGAGGAAAATCAGAGACAGTTTGCTCTTCCAATCGCCCTTCCTTGGCAGCAATGTAGAATACCTCAGCGTGAAAGCCTGAAATCCTATTTTGAGAAGGTTTTGCTGCGGATATTATGCCCGACCGTTTCAACCTCAACGAGAGCGCTTACTTGGTACGGTCAGAAGTCTTTATCGTGAAGATAGTCGCGTAAAGACTAGCCTAAACCATGAGCTCCAGCTTCGCCTTTCGAGCTTTCGCGTGAATTTGAAGAGCATAGGCGTCGGCTCCTTAAGGTAATCGGCAATCCCGGTAAACTCTTTGCAACGCAACTTACGCAGTGATAGCTCCACAAAGAAAAAGAGGGGAACAAACAGAGAAATAGAAAAGGGGGACCACGAACGACCACCAGGTCGCAGAATAAAGCTTACTTTAACCTCAGGTCACCGAAAGGTTCTAGATTCTCATTATGAGTCGGTTGCCTTCTAACGCAAGTATGATATAGCTGAAAACGAGGAGCTCCCGCAGCCATATCGCGCTGTAGGCTCCACAGCGTGGCATTGATAAGTTGGAATGAGTATGCTCGTTACCTAGCCTCCTCTTACGTGACTTTTCAATGAAAGCTCGGAAAGTTGCCATAGGTTTGAAGACAAAAACGCTGTCAAATTGACACATGCTGTACCAACATGCAACATCAAAAATGCCATAAGTTCCAAGTATTACTCAATCAGTGCCAGTGTTCCGACGAGGACACTCCCACGGGTAAATCGCCGCGCCTTGGTGGATGCGTCTCTCGTAATCATCTAGTCGTAAAGCCCGCGTGCAAAGCGTTGACTTCCCGCCGTGGGGCATCAGACCTAGGCCTCCGTACTGTCATTGGCTGTGTGGCACTGGTACATTCGAAAATCCTGCTTCCCAAGCCAGGTCAACTTCTGCAGCAAGCAAAGTCCTAAGACTACAGTTGAGGCCACGGGTCCATATTCCATATCCACGCTTGCTCTTGATCAGTGAACAGCGGATCATTCGCCATCAGAAAGGAATCATCGCTGATATCAAATTGACCTTGCGCAGAAAGGAGAGAAGGGGTTACTGTAGAAGGGTTAGTCTGCTCGGATCTCCAATGCGGCCTGTTAAAATTACCATTCGGATGATCTTGAACTACGTCATTCGTTATAGAATGTCCACCATGAGCAACTGCTTCCGAAGTTGTGGTTTTGCAGCTTCTTGTGGTATTCAGCGTCTCTGATACGTTTGTATTCAGTGGCTGGGATCGTGATGATCGTGATATGGCTGGGTTAGGGTGATCCGCTTCACTGTTGTCGTCATTGAAATCGTTGACATGAGTGATAGGTGAAGGTTGTTGTGTGGCGCCTGGTTTGAGTGCAATCTGACGTCGAGGGCCGAGAATGCTAAAAAGCTCCCTTTCTAGGATCATTCGAATCAATCTTTCCAGAACTATCGTCACATGCGGTGATGCCAGAGGTTCAGAGATGGGGTCATTCTGCAAGTTGAAGAGTTTTTGTAATCCGACTTTCGCCTGTGTTGCATGCTCCGTTAGAGGCTCAGCGATCGCACTCAAGCATAATGTGACCCCTGCAGTGAAGAGGTGTGTGCTCATGAATGCAGCAGCAAATGACCGAAACGCGAACTTGAAGGCCGGATAATCCCCTATTTCGGCGGTCCGCAGAGCTGCTTCGCGACATATTCGGAAAGACTCCTGGAATGTGTTTGAAACTTCTAAAGCACGCCCATCGGTCGTCTCGTTGTGGCATACCTGCGCCGACCTTCTATTGAGCTTCTCGGTAAATAACGGTCTGTTTACCAAGATCTTTGCATTTTCATACGCAAGTTCCAGCGCAAGTGCCTGTAGCTGGACGATGTTGCTGTCGAATGCTTGTCCACAGCCTCCTACGTCCCTCTCAGAATCTTCAACATTTTCGTAGCCACTTTCGTTGGGTGTTCGTGTTTTCAATTCCGATGGAAGCTTCGTGTGCCATTGATTTAGTCTGCGATTCAAATCTTCGATGCTAGAGAACAGCTCCTGTTGCATGTCCCCAAGCCTTACATCCTGTCGAGGGGCATTCCTGGGACCAGTCCATTGCCCATAAAGAGCGGAAAGGGCTGATTTTAGGATTACAGAGAGCTTCGACATGTTTTCTTTGTACGATAGAAGCGTGAATGTCGGAGGGGGCCTGGCGACCGAATCACCCCCAGTCGATGCTTCCTTTTGCCCAGTGAGAAAATCCATATCGCAATCTTCGTCCAGAATGTTGCAATTATAACCATACAGCATGCAACAGAAAGTTTCCACCTCATACAAGGCCCACCAGCACCTCCTTCGTGCTTCAATTTGCCGCAATGTTCCATTGGGACGAGGAGATGGCCTTCCATCGGAAACGGGCCAGCTGCGGTGGAGTTTGATTGCTTGTGCAATCCGTAGAGCACATCCGCATATCGACCATGCCGTGGCGGAGTCAGAATGATAGAGATAGAAAGTTCCAAGCAAAACACAGCTTTGAACAGCTTCCAAAGACTCGAGCGATACAATTGCCAAGAACGAATTCTCCAAAGCCGCAATGATCTCATTCTGCAACGCCTGTCTGTTGATGCCGTAAGTCGCAAGCAGGGTTTCTCGGTACTCTCCAAGGTATTGCAAGCCAATACAAATCACCGTCAATAGGACGGCCAAAAACCCTGATGCTGACCTGTTTCCGTCTTGAAACCGGTGTGGTTCGTTTTGAAGCTGCTGCAATTGCTGCCGAAACTCCTGCTGATGAAACACCAGCATAAACCAGTGTGCGCGATCAAAATAGGTGTCAACCAAGAGATTAGTAGCTTCAGGTCTTGGCAACACTGAAAGTAATCTTTCTTGCAAGCGCAAGTTTGTAGGTCTTTGAGGACGTCTGCCGCGCTGCACAGGGCCATTGATAGCTACTGGATAATAGTCTTCATTGGGAGCGAGAGATCCTGTAGGGATGTTCCGGCGGCTGGGTGATGCTTGTCTGAACTGCGATGCTGCTGCGGGTGTCCGTTCTTCGGTGGGTTGTTGCATATTTTCGTAGGACAAGGCCTCGAGAAGTCAGCTACATCTCAAAACGAATTACACTTCTAACACGTACTGTCTCTACCATAGCTGTTGTGGCGCTGGATGTCAGCGCGGATGCGACCTCAATGTTTGACTGGAATTCGCCACTTTCCCGGACAGGAACGGTTTGTTCTTCGAAACTATGACTGCTGTCCTGGCAATCCGCAACACTGTTGAGGAATGTGTCCGATACTCGCCCGGGCGATCCCGAATTTGGAGATTGCCCGGATGGACATACGGGGCGATGTTCTGGTGACGAAGTCCTAATCCCCATGGCGGGAGACTGCTGTGACGGTCTAGCGATAAATTTCCGCTTGTCTTTCCTTCCTGGCAAACCAATGCATTCTACTTGTGCCCTTTTGCACATCGTGCAAGGGCGCTGAACGTCGCACTGTATCTCGATGTTAGTGGTCCGTCCCTTTGGCGCGACGTGGCTGGGTGGCTCCTGCCTTCAGCTTTTGCCGGCGGCATCGCTCGCAGGCACCACGAACGTATTTTCGAGGAGGAGGGTTGCTAGCCATGATATCGGTAAGCGTATTGGCTTGTAGCCTTAAAGTCGTATGGAATTTGTGCGCTCACTCGCATTCGATTTCTGCAAATGTCTCACCTGCACTGTAGAAATTTCCGGCGGTAAAGGCATGAAGTGGAGGTCGCTGAGCAGTGACGTAATCGAAAGTAAGCTCGATTGAAGCATACGGAGGAATGCCGAAAGAGGCAACCCAACACCGGCCCCAGCCCGTCTCGGATGCTACCACGTCGAGAGTCTTCCACTTCTTACTACGCAGTTATGCTTCCCCGGAACGCGTCGCGTTCCTGCAAATCACTTAATTCCCCGCGTGTTACACACTCGGAATGCGTCGCATTCCCCAAACAAGCCTATAGCAAAGTAGAGGATCGAATCCTTCAGGTTCTGTATGAGAAGGTTTTCTTTTTTGTGTCTTGTTTTCTTTTTTTACCAAGCTGGATACATTGACGTGGCCTGCAAGACAGTATTCAGCCTGCCTCTCACAGATCTTCAGCGGATTTGTGCTCTTGCTCTAGCTCCGACTTCATCATTCGCTAGTTAGCCATCGCTATAGCTCGAAAGCCTATAAAGGTCGAGTCCAGCGAGAGACGGTGTTACGAACCAGTAATAATGATTGGAGGATCCTTAACGATACTCCCTACGCTCACTCGAGGATAAGTAAGCACACTAAGTAGCTAACTTAGTAGTAAAAAAGCTACATATATTATATAACTCTTACGACTTCACTTATAAGAGCTATAAGTATTTACTTTTCTCGTAAGTAAGAAAGTAAGCGCTTACTAAGACTTAAGTAAAAATAATAAATTCTTTTAGTATATAAGAATATAAGATACTTTCGATATTATATATTTAATTTATTATTTATAGTAACTATAAAGTTTTAATCAATACTAAATTATTATTTCTATACTAATTTATACTTCTATATTATATACTTATTCTATTAAGCCTAAACTAGACTTCTTAGTTACTTATTTTTATATATATAATAGTAGTTACTTATATTAGGGATATAGTACTAGAGTTTACGTAAAGTAGTAGATCGTAATAATACGCTAGTTATAGTTAGGCGCGAAGATTAACTAACCGAATACTACTACTAATCTAGATAATAGATTATTAATAGTAGAGATCTAGAGGAAAGTTAGCTTTATTAGTACGCTAGTAAAAGTACTAAGGAATTAAAGTCTATAAAGAGTTTTCTTTACGACCTAGAAAAGATCTACTTAGGAAAATATGCCTATTACTATCGGTAGCTAGGTATGCTTTAGTACTAGAGTAGGTAGCTCGTCTTTAAACGGAATAGAATAATACTAACATAGAATAGGAAGCGCTTGAGTCCTACCTGCTCCGACAATTTTCACAGATGCCATGTTCAACGCGGCCTCGGTATCCAGGAAGCGAGGCAACATACTCCCGGCAAAACGTAGAGGCAACGTCTCCAACGCAACGGTTCGTTGGTATTTGTGTGCCTCTTCCACTAGCCATGTTGCTCGATCGCTGCGACTTTGCTGGACACTTTGGAACGTTGCATCAATCTCTTTAACAGTTGGAGGTTTGTCGCGACCATCTAGTAGCGCCGCGAGATGGTTCACCAAGGAAGCAGCCGTCTCAATAGCGTTGTTGCCACCGTGTCCAGTAATTGGCTCAAACTTATAGTCTTGGTCAGTAGAAAATCAAGAATCATGTCCACACCCTACCAACCTTGTGCGATGAGTCTCCAACCAGAAACGAGCGTTCGAAATGCCACTTGCTGAGCACATATTCATGCAGCGGCGTGAGTACCGAGCTTTTCTTCGCTTCGTAGAGATTTCCAAACGTAATTCCTGGAATGATCGGGTCCAAGGCGTGCTCATTCGCCAGAGTCTGCTCATCAACCTTGGTGTATTTTGGTATGGCATCACCGTACACGCAACGAGCGAGCTTGACGAATAGAAACCAGTAGATCCGCCCGCCTGGGCCCGCAATAACCAAGTATGAGTAGTCTCTGTTCATCACATTGTGCACTGTACCCGCCGGCATATTCTTCAGTGTATGGGAGATGCCGAAGATGCATTTGTACGCACAATACGCGTCTTGCTCATTTCCATGTTAGTCCTTGTTTGTACCATGCTCATGGACTTCAGAATCCAACACTCACCATCCCAGTCATTCCTAGAACAGGGGGCGCTCTGCACTTCTTCGGCCAAGCGCCACATCTCCTGGCGGATTACGCTGTACACGCCGTCTGCTCCGATAAGCAGATCGCCTGCGAGCTCTTCTCCATCTGCAGTGACAACTTGCACTCTATCTCGAAGAGACTTGACCCTCTGAACTCTCTTTCCTATGGGGATCTTAT
This sequence comes from Cladosporium sp. IMV 00045, assembly GCA_001931905.2. Taxonomy (NCBI): domain Eukaryota; kingdom Fungi; phylum Ascomycota; class Dothideomycetes; order Cladosporiales; family Cladosporiaceae; genus Cladosporium; species Cladosporium sp. IMV 00045. The sequence continues at coordinate 1,320 of MSJI02000861.1, read as the reverse complement.
CTTTGCTGGAGAGATTTCCGTAGAGCGTAGACAGAAGCATCTGCCTGTCAATGAAGATAGTCGGGAAGCCATGTCTTTGGGGAATTGACGATTAGTGTGACCTGACTGCGAAAAAGCTCTTCAGCGAGCAGGGACGTGTTTTTTTGTCTTTCGGAAGGAAACCAATGCATACCGGTCTTCCAGGCTCCTAGCAACACCCTCAAATCTGGCTACTACATCCCCTTCGGAGTCTCGCAGGAATTGAGTATGTAATGGCGTGTCCACCAAATCAAGCAGAGTGCCCGCACAGCCAAGTTGGTCAAGAATTCTTAGTCCGCTCGCGTGAAGCCCAATACTTGCGCCGACCTGAGGCGCGATCTCTTTATGGTTTTCCAACACAACGTAGTCGATGTTGAGCTTTTCCAGCATGTTGGCCGATGTGAGTCCAGACACACTGCCGCCAACAATGACGACCTTGAATCTAGGCTTATCCATCTTGTCGTTTCAATGTATGGAGTCAGAGAAAGAAAAAGTGAGTAAAGAATGGGTTGTTATGAATTATGAGAGGAATCGAACAAGACGAAAGCAGATGTTCTTATTGCATTCTTCAAAAGAAATTCGAGTTGCATTATCCCGAGAGCGGATACCAATCTATTCCGAGGACGGATTTATTTCCAAGACGAAAGTCATTTGTTGTGTGCATAACGTGCGCACTGATGTCGGAACATCACGTGCATCTATATTAAAAACATTGTCCCGAGGCTAAAGACTTGCTCGATTACTAGCGCTCGTTATCAGGCTTATCTAAATGAATGCTGTTTGTGTGTTTGACTTTGCCCTACAAATCTGAAAGGATGTAGCGTCGCACATGGATATGAAGATTTATGATGCACACTTATGTTTCGATTGATCGTACGATAACGTCACGGTAGGGGAGTTCGGACAGTACGGGAGTTCGGACACTCCCGCGCGCTAGTTTCGTGTTCTTATCTATTTTTTACGCGTTCTCCTTCTTTCTTCTTTCTTTATGCCTACCTATTCCGAAGATACGCTTACTACGGCCTTAGCGGCCTACCGGAACGGCGAATATACCTCGATCCGAAAGTGTTCTTACGCGTTTAATATCCCGCCTTCGACTCTCTCCGACCGGCTTTCGAAACGAACTTCCTACTCTCTATCGCACGAATCGCAAAAGATACTCTCGACGGCCGAAGAGAAGGCTCTCCTAAAGTCTATTACTCGATTATCGAAGTCGGGAATCCCTATTACCCTCGCGTTAACGAGAGAACTCGCCGAAGAAATCCGTAACGCCCGCTTCCGCCTAACCTCGACTCTGACTTC
>MSJI02000860.1:0-27965 GCA_001931905.2 Cladosporium sp. IMV 00045 | reverse complement strand
TGTAGGAAGACAAGGTTGACGGCCGTTGGCGCGATTCGCAGTCGAGGCAGGTCATCACCTGGGCTCGTGAGGGTTCTTGAGGGTCCAAGCGTACCTAGCGCTTTCTATCTACAATACACTCGCTCGTCTTGCTGCTTGCTGCGAGCCGGGCCAACTTATCCACCTCTTTCTCTTCTTCACTGCTCACGGTCGGACGACCTCGCGTCATATCCCTCTGTCCCCCGCGTCGTCTTCTTCTTCCCAAAAGTGCCTCATGCCGCTGCATTTCTAACTTTCGTCCGCCGTTCAATCACTCGCACTCTTTTTCCCGCGACAATCCACTTCGCCCTTCTCGAACCGGCCCGCCATCTGGTTCGCGTGTGTCGCTCGACACTCTCGCCACGCTGACGGCCGGCTGCCATTCTTTTCTTATCAACGCATCGCTACGCTGACCGTTCTGGACTTGGATGCTCGCCAGATTTGATGCACTCCTAGATTTCGCGTCGTCTGAGCACCATGGCCGGGCCTCCTTCTGAAAATGGTCCCGCCATCAGGCTGCCAGGGACCGATGTGACCCCTTCCGGCAATGCATCGGACTCGAATTCGACACCACAGCCAAATGCGACGTCGTCTTCTTTCCAGGCCATCAACAGATCCAACGTTTCTCAAAGTGACAGTGGTCGTCAATCGCGCGATGTCAGCGCTCGCGCGACTCCCACCGCCGAGGGCGCAACTGCACAGAAGCAAACTTCCCAAGCACCTGCCTCGAATGCCAACAAAGCATCGGGACAGGCTGAATCGCTGGAAGGCCCTAGCAATTACGGCACGCGCTCACGGCGAACCGGAAAGGAGCGTCTCAACTACGCAGAAGACCAGGATGCGGACTTCGACTTCACGTCTGCTGCAACGACCACTTCGTACAAGAAGAACGCAATTTCTGCAAATGCGCAAAATCCTACCGATGCAAAACGTGTAAAGGAGCCTGTGACCACGAACGGCGCCCATTCCAGCGCAAATAGCCAGGCCATCGCCAAGGATTCCGCTCCGGGCGCCACAGCCAGCGCCAGCACCACGACAAACCCGAAGAAGCGGAAAGCCGCTGGCACCGCAACACCAACGAATCAAACAGCGACGCCGCCACTGCCCGCCGCCCTCGCAGCCGCCAACTTGCGTAAACAGGCACCATCTGCTCTGGCACGCGAAACGAACATGATGTCGTTTACGCGGTCAAAAGGGTGCCTGAACAAAAATGGCGAGCTCGTGGCGGATGACGGCACGAAATTAAACGTCAACGGTAAGCCTCCGCGCCCGCAGCATCCCTTTTCGCGAACAAGGGCTCGTCGGCTGGGCTGGCTTAGGCTGGCTTCTTCGATCGCAGAGGTCGACAGCCTTCTACCCCGCATCGCCTCCAAGTCCGAACAACGAACATCGAGAATGCCTAAGGCTAACATGATATTTCTATGTAGATCACGTCTATCTCGTGTGCGAACCGCCAGGCGAGCCATACTATCTCTGTCGGATTATGGAGTTCCTGCACACCAACTCTGACGACCCCGAATCGCCTGTCGACTCACTTCGTGTCAACTGGTTTTACCGCCCTCGCGATGTCCAACGCTTCAACAGTGACAGTCGCCTTGTATACGCGACGATGCATTCAGACATGTGCCCGCTCACATCCCTGCGCGGCTTGTGCACCATCAAACACCGTTCCGAAATCGAAGACCTCGAGCAATACCGCAAGGATCGAGATACATTTTACTTCGTCCAAGTTTTCGATCGCTTTATTCGTCGCTGGTACGAATGTATTCCTACATCTCAGATCATAAACGTCCCGGAAAAGGTCAAAAAGGCTCTTGACGAGCGCTGGAAGTTCGTCGCCGTCGAAATCGGCAGGGTCAAGGAACTCACAAGCGCTGTCAAGACTTGCAAGCGTTGCACGCGATATTGCGCATCGAACGAATCAGTCGACTGCGCTATCTGCAAATTCTCTTATCACATGAACTGCGTGCAGCCACCTTTGCCGAAGAAACCATCTCGTGGTTTCGCTTGGGCTTGCGCGCCTTGCAGTAGAGCCTCTGAGCGCAAGATTGAATCTCACCTGACGCCTGAGATCAGTGGCGATATTACTGAAGCCGAAGTCGAAGAGGAAGAAATGGCACCCGCCGAGGAAGCGCTCCCACCCGTCTCGAACGACACTACCAGAGCGCCTAGTCCCAGCGAATCAGACATCATCATGGACGATCATCCCGCGACCCAAGCAGAAATCGCCCTCGCTCAAATGTGGCCCATGCGATATCTTGGGATCCACTGTCGCGTGGAAGATGCGCTGCAATACGACGACAGGGCGATTTACCCAAGAGCCAGTTCCCGTTTGGGCCCACGACATCAAGCTAACGTCAACGTCTGGCACGGTCGCCCAGTCGAGCTGGTCAAGGCTGCTGAGATCAAAAAGCGATACATGAAAGGTGGCGCCAAGAAAGAAGGCAAACTTTCAAAGGAGACTGTTGCAGCCATTGAGGCCGATCGCGCCGAAAAGGCAAAGAGGCCTAAATGGGTTCAGGACGAGCCCGTCGGCTACGTGGCTCGTGGCGAAGACTATCCGAACGATGACCCTCGGTGTACTGCGACTCTCCTGTTCAAGATGCCCGAACAGGACAACAAAGATGATAAGCCAGCCGACGACGCTTTGAAGATCCACAACGAGCGTTCTCTCGACCAATACTTGAATGGCGCGAAACAGTTGGCAAAGAAGATCGGCGTACCTCCCTTTGGTACTAACTTTCTCGACAAAGCTGTTCAACTTTACACGATGACGAACTACGACACCGAGGCTGCACTGGAAAAACTTTCCCAGGTCAATCGCGTGAAGGATCTCCATGAGCCTGTGCTCACCAAATCGGATCTGCTCAAGTTTGAGGAAGGAGTAGCCAAGTATGGTTCGGAGCACCGTCTTGTGCGTCTCCACATGAAAACTTCTTTGCCCAACTCAGACATCGTCCGTTTCTACTACCTCTGGAAAAAGACTCCCAAGGGACGGGAGATCTGGGGCAACTATCCCGGGCGCAAAGGCAAGAAAAGGCTCGACAACGACACTGCTGCTCGTCTGCATGGAGAAGTCGCCCACGATGCTGATGATTCTGCTTTTGATAACGACAAGGCAGCGAAGAAGAAGCGCAACTTCCAGTGCAAGTTTTGCCAAACCACTCACGCGAGGCAATGGAGACGCGCTCCCGGCGCGGCATCAGGCCAGACCGTCATGGTTGAAGTCAAGAATGGCGTAAAGGAGAAGCGCGAACGCATGCTTGTGGCGTTGTGCTTCCGGTGCGCCAATCTATGGCGCAAATACGCCATTCAGTACGAGGACATCGATGAGGTTGCGAAGAAGGTCTCTCAAGGAAGTGGTCGCGCTTGGAAGCGTAGGGTTGACGAAGAGCTGCTCCGTGAGCTTATCGCCGCCAACGAAGCCGCGGCTCAGCTGCCACCAATTGATGGTCCCTTATCTGGTGCCGACGAGCCGCCAAAGAAGAAGAACAAAAACGATTCAACACCACCAGTTGCAGAGTCTGGCAGGAAGAAGGAAAAGCTAGCGCCGCAGCCGAAGCCTCCAACTCCTCCACCAGCGCCCATCATACCAACTCAGCCTACATGGCGCGCGCTTCCGTGTGCGGTCTGTCATACTGGCGAAAACACTGTGTCATGCAAATTATGCTTGTTGACCGTGCATCGATCTTGCTTCGGTATTAGCGAGTGGCAAGGGTTGAGGCCGAACGGCGAAGATTCCTGGGTATGCGAGCAGTGTCTGAACGACCGCAACCCCCAGGTCTCCACGGACTATTCTTGCTGTCTGTGCCTGACGGAAGAGACTTTGGTTGATTTGATTGAGATGCCGAAGTCGACTCACAAGAAGAAGAGCGAGCGCGACCGCGAGAAGGAGCGCATGGAAAAAGAGCTGGCCGATGCCATGAGGACAGCTTACACAACTCAGCAGCTGGAGAAACACCGTCCCATCATGCCGAGAGAGCCGTTGAAACCCACTACTGGCAACAATTGGGTGCATGTGAACTGCGCAATTTTCACGCCAGAGATCAGATTCAGCGATGCGAAATCGCTTCAAGTGGCCGAGGGCTTTCAACTTATTCCGCCGGCCAAGCACGAAGCCGTTTGCAAACTCTGCAAGAACCGAGATCACCAAAACAAAGTGCGCAACGACAAAGGCGCTTGCGTCAATTGCTGGCACTGCAACGCGAGTTTCCACGTCTCGTGTGCTTTCGAGGCTGGCTATCAGTTTGGCTTCGACATCACGCCGGTCAAGGGATCTCGAAAAGATCAAATTCTCACTGCCAACATCAACGGCGACTCCGGCTATGTCAATGCTGCCATCTGGTGCAAAGAGCATAACGTCAAGTCGGTCGTGCACCCGATTCAAGAGATTGCGGACGACACAGGCAGAACTGCTCTTCAAGTGTACGCCGAGGTCTACAAGCAAGCTGATTTGACTTTGACTGGCACCGTTCGCAAGGCTGACCAAGTTCAACTTACTAAGAGTAAGGGGCAACATGGCACTCAGCCTGCAAACGCAGCTGGGAGGCGCGAATCGACAGCAATCAACAGTGCAGCTGGCGGGCGCAGGGGCGGCAGAACCTCAACAATCAATGAGAGCAGACTTGACGATGCTGACGGCGCCACCGATGCATCCAGCTTGCGCGAGGGATCAACTGCACCTTCGGAGAGGCGTTGTGTGAAGTGCAACATAGACGTCACTCCTAAGTGGCATGTCAAGCCTACCGATGATCCATCTGGCGAGGCAGTCACCAAGAAGTCACCAAGTCAACGAATGTCGATGACGCTGGGCGAGATCGCCGACCAACAGCGTGAAAATCCCCCAGAATCCGGCAACGCGGCATCGAACGGCACAGATCCCTCAGACCCATCGCGTCCTCAACAGAACATTCGTTTTATGGCCCCTGGCGCGAGCGGGCGAGCTTGGGATGGTATGCCTGAGCGCAACGGCCCTAGACCTGCAGAAGGTGAAGACCCCTCCGATTCGACTGCCGGCGCTAAGGATGTTTCGATGAACGGAGAGCAGGGGGGCCCAGCTGATAAGGGACAAACGAACGGGTCTGGTTCGAAGCATCCGACTACGACTGAACAAAAGGGCCCGACCGAGTACATGTGCCACAGGTGCTTCGTCAAGAGGAAGCTGGATCCAACTCCACCACCGGCATCTCCTCCGCCACGTCGTGAACTGTCCCCTCCCAAGACATACCCTCTTCAGCTTGACTGGAACGGACAACAACCAGCGCAGCGGCCGCCACCTCCTTCACCTTGGGATGACCCAGCAAGAACATCTCAGCCACCTGGAATGGCTCAGGTTCCTCCACCACAGCCACCTTTAGGCGCTATGGGCCCAGGCTATATGCAGCCGCCTCCGCCGCAGCATCAAGGCCATGGATTCCCGCCTACGTTTCATCACCCACCGCCGCCAAATGGCTACCCGGGTCCGCCCCCACCGCCTGGGCCTTACAATGGCTATCCAGCGCCACCACCCAACGCGCCCTTCCATCCTCATCGACCTTCAATCAATGGTTTCTCCGCTCCAGGGCAGCCGATGCCTAATGGAATAGGATCACCACACGGAGCACACATGCAGCCTCCAAGCTTCCCCCCTGGTCCTCCACACCCGCAGTACGGTCCACGCCGCGGCACCGAGTCACCTTTCTCAGCTCAACTGCCGCCGCTCGGTGGTCCGCTCTATGGAAGTCCAGGCGCGCATTTCCCACACCCAGAGGCTCCGCAGCAGCAGCCACCGCAGCCTCAGTCACAAGCACCGCCGCAGACTCCCGCCGCGCCTGTCCAGCCTAGCCCACAGGTTGGGCATGCTAGGACGGAGAGTCAGGGCGGCCAGCCTGGGACGCCTCATGAGAGCCAAGGAATGGGGACCCCGGCCCTTGGTCCAGGTGGCGCGAGTGCGAGCCCAAGCGTGAGGAATCTCCTGTCTTAGTGATAGATTGAGGGGGGGTTTTTTTTCTCGAGACTTGATAAACACGGGTGTATCGGTAGAGCATGGGGTAGTAATGTGATAACAGGACGGCATTCTCGGTGTGGCTTGGTATGAGGAGTGATTAGAAGCGAGTGTATGAGTAGCATTGGAGATGCCTTAGCTTTTACTACAATGGAAGAATATGACAATTCATCGTCGGACTCTATGTATATGCGTCGCTACTCGTTTCCTATGATCATGTAGTCAAAATGCTCCATCGGTACGTGCATGTAAAGCTGCCTGCAAGTTATACCTGCCTGCAAGTGTAGCTTTCGGCAGACGTCACGAGTCAAGCCAGCGCCAGCTCTGTGGCCCGCCCGGCGCGCTTGTGATGCGAGGCTGGAGACTTGATGGCAGGGCATAGAGTTGCGACGGTCCAATTCACCACACAACTACGTTCCATTACCAACCCACACCAACTTTCTCACAAACAACACACACGTGCCTAGGCTACATCTATCACCGCCGTCAATCCCACTCTCTGCCCACGGCGCATCGCCAGGTCTCTGGCATCGGCACCACCAACCACTTCCTACACAGATCAACAACACAAACATGGCATCCCGCAAGAAGATCTTGTTGAAGGTCAGGAAGCTGCAGGAATATGAGAATGTGAAAGAGCAAAGTCGCTGATACGGATATCAGGTCATCATCCTCGGCGATAGCGGTGTCGGCAAGACCAGCTTGATGAACCAATATGTACGTCCACATCGCGCGCGCAGACGCAGGCGCTCAACCACGCAGTCCGACAACACATACTGATACTCGAGTGAAAATCACAGGTCAACAAGAAATTCAGCGCGAGCTACAAAGCGACCATCGGCGCCGACTTTCTCACGAAGGAAGTACTCGTAGACGACCGTCTGGTAACGATGCAGCTGTGGGACACGGCAGGCCAGGAGCGCTTCCAATCGCTGGGAGTGGCTTTCTACCGCGGCGCCGACTGCTGCGTGCTGGTGTACGACGTGAACAACAGCAAATCCTTCGACACGCTGGACTCGTGGCGGGACGAGTTCCTGATCCAGGCCAGCCCGATGGACCCGGAGAGTTTCCCTTTCGTCGTGCTCGGCAACAAGGTCGACGTCGAGGACAGCAAGAGGATGATCAGCTCCAAGAGGGCGCAGGCTTTCTGCCAGGCCAAGGGCGGGATTCCTTATTTCGAGACGAGCGCTAAGGAGGCGGTGAATGTTGAGCAGGCTTTTGAAGGTATGTCATAGTCTGTGGGCAGCAGGACTGTCATTGGTGTGGAAGTTGTCTATTGTGTATGGAAGGCTAACAAGCAACAGTCATCGCACGAAACGCCCTCGCGCAGGAGGAGTCGCAAGACTTCAACCCGGACTTCCCAGAGACGATACCCATCAACATGAACGAGAGCAACGAGGGCTGCTCTTGCTAGAGCACACGGCTAGAGACGCATTCCTAATTTTTTTTTCATCTCATATTCTGCTTTCCTTCTTTTGGCGCCCACCTTTTTCTGCTTCTTCTTCCACTTCTAAGCATGACATGGCGTTTCGATAAGCTCTTTTCTTTCGCAATAGAGGATGATCCTATATCCCTGATGCAGACAGGAGCCTCATCTCTCATTTCGAGGTAGTCAGACTGTAGATTACCATTGTACATACCCTACCTGAATCTTGTGATATTCCCAAAACTGCACGCTCGTCTCAAATACAAGACATGGTCACGTGGTCTGCAAACACGGCGGCCGCGCCGGTTAGATAGACGAACGAAAGCCGGCCATTTGTTGGCAGCCCAAAGTCGCGTGCCTATCTCACATGCGCCGCGTCATTCATCTTTCCAAGACATCCGGACCTGTTTGAAACACCACTACCTGACTACTGTGTTTACCCCTCCCAGAAAACGGCTGCCCCATGCATACCAGGCAGGCACGACGACGACGGTATCGCGATAAGGACTTCATTACCACGGACATCCCTCCTTGAGAACCAAAATTAAACACCTTCCCTTGCACGGGGTCACAATCACCTACACTTTCCAAGATCTAAATGGCGAGCCTGGAGCCGCCGATCCCTGCGAACAGCGCACATGTCTTCGAATCAACCTTACTCGCGGACGATGATTTGGTTGAAGAGCAAGGGTTCCTAGGTTGGAAGGGAAAACATGCGACGTGGGCGAAGTGGAGGCGCATAGTCGGATTGCTGCTGTTGTTCTTGACGGTGTTTCTGTGGACTGTGTCCAATTTCCTGGCGAGTGTAAGGACATGCCCTTTGAACCTGGGATATCAAGAGAAGAAGAGAGACTGACAGTGCCCGGACAGACAATCTTCGCAGACAACACCTACAGCAAACCATACTTCGTCACATACCTCAACACGGCCTTCTTTATCGTCCCACTGATTCCCATCCTCATACGGAAAATCCAGCACGAACCCGAGGAGTTTGCGAGATGGCGCGCGCAGTTCCACAAGAAGTGCTTGAGGCATAAGTACTCGCCCATCAGGCCTCTACTCGAAGCCTCCTCGCCATATGGCAAAGGCTCGCGCGGAGGCTCGCAGTACGAAGATGACGATGACAACGGCATGAGCGATTCCCGCCAACTCCTCCTGGGAGACTCCTCCAACTCAGCAGACGAAATCTCCCCCATCAAAAGCCACAGCACAGCAACAGCAACAAGTCCCACCACTCAACTCTCCCTGTCCGAAACCCTGCGTTTGAGCCTCGAATTCTGCCTCCTCTGGTTCCTCGCCAACTACTTCGTCGCCGCCTGCCTAGAATACACGACCGTCGCCTCCAGCACAATCCTCACCAGCACCAGCAGCGTCTTCACCCTCCTCTTCGGCTCCCTCCTGCGCGTCGAGCGCTTCACACTCCGCAAACTGCTCGCCGTCCTCGCCTCCCTGGCGGGAATCGCACTCATAAGCCTCATCGACCTCTCAGGCCGGGACAACGACGCCTCGCATCGCGGCGACTTCCCCGAAAAATCCACCTGGGAAATCGCCGTGGGCGACGGCCTCGCCTTCGCCAGCGCAGTCATGTATGGCATCTACGCCGTATTCATGAAAGCGCGCATCGGCTCCGAATCCCGCGTGAACATGCCGCTGTTCTTCGGCCTAGTCGGCCTCCTGAACGTCCTCCTCCTCTGGCCCGGGTTTTTCATCCTGCACTACACCAACATCGAACCCTTCTCCCTCCCGCCTGCGGGCCGCGTTACGGGGATTATCATCGCGAACTCGCTGAGTAGTTTGGTCAGTGATATTGCGTGGGCGTACGCGGTGCTGCTGACGAGTCCGATCGTCGTGACGGTCGGGCTGAGTATGACGATTCCGCTGAGTTTGGTGGGGCAGGTGGTGTTGAATGGGCAGAGGGCGAGTGCGCTCTATTGGGTGGGGGCGGTGGTGGTGGTGGGGAGTTTTGTGTTTGTTAATGAGGAGGAGAAGAAGGAGGAAGAGGGGGGTCTTGAGGGGGATCTTGAGGGTGTTGGGGTTGGTGGTGGGGGGGATGAGGAGGGAGGGCGTGGGTAGTGGAGGGGGTCTTCAGATGTTGAGATGTTTTGCCTGTTCTTGTTCTAGTTTTTGGTTACGAAGTTATGTATATGTCCCTATCGTCGCATCAAAGTACGGTATCCGATGGACAAATCCGCACGAGAGAGCTGGCTCTTCTCCCGCAAGACCTCCTAATACGCATTCGATTTCACCACGCACGACCACCTACCTACCTACCTATCCGATGATTTATCCTCTTTCCCACCATATTCCTGATCGCCTAGCCGGGGAATTGAAATCCACACAAAGAAGAGCACAAAAGACCAAAAGAACCGACCAAATGGAGGGACGAACTAGCATGCAAACAAAACTGTTTGAAAATGCCTAACCTAGAAATAGACCTATGTATATACCCTAACTGCAACCCCCGAACACCTTACCCTAGCGTAGATACATCCAACAACCCGAGCTCAGTCGGCAGCAAGAGCAACGAGGCGAAAAAGACTCACAAGACAAAAAGCTCGGAAAAGATGATAAATCGGGACGAAAGGAAGGAAAAGAGAAAAACACCACGTTCGGCGGCCCTCTGGTGTCGCCTTTGACCAAACCATTAAAATAACCCTTCCCCTTACCGTAACTTAACCATCGAGAAAGAAAAAAGAGAGAGAAATAGAAAAAAAAAAAAGAAAAGAAAAGAAAAGAAAAACACATCCAAAAACGCGAAAAAAAAAAGATGAGAAAAAGCAGACAAGGAATCGTGCAGGCAGCCCTGAACCTGAGGTGAGCCCCTCGTAGCGCATCAAGAAGCGCAGTTGACACGAAAGAATGAGAGAGAGGGAACTTGTGAAGCAAACTGCTTGGAAACGTGTGAAATTGCGCTAATCGTAGTAGTAGTAGTAGTAATAAAGTAAAATCCGTCAAAAGTCGTGAAAATCTCATCGAGAGATGTATTCCTCTCTGCTCGGTGAGTTTGTGGAAGTGGTGGTGGTATGCGGTCCCTTCTTTGGCCGTCTTATACTCGGCCCAGGACGTGACTCGTAGTGAAGTCGGAGAGCGAGCCTCGTCCCGTCGAGGCATGGGAAGATGTAACATTTCATAATCCCTACCCTTTCCCTGCCTCATCGCTGCGTCCCGGCATGCCCCGCTTCGAGATCACCGGGAGTCGTGCCGACGACTTCCGGAGCGCCGTGCTGGCCTCCACCCTGCTGCGGCTGGTTACCTCGTCTCCCCAGCGTAGGCATGCGAAGCGCAGGCAGTCGACTGCGCCAGCCGGCGGCGGAATTGCCATTGCCATTTGCAGCATCGGACGAAGCGGACTGGTTCCTCGCGCTAAGAGCGAAATCCGCCGCGTCCTGGTTTCGTCGCATGCGCTCGGCCTGAGAGGGGGAAGGGTGGTATTGCTGTTGCGCGGTGGGGTCTTGGGCTTGGCTGGTGCCGAAGAGGAGGCCTCGGGGACCGAGGAAGCGCGAGCGGAAAGGCATGCCGCGGGAAGATATCCATGCGGGTGGCGGGTTTTGGGGCATGTTGCTGCCGCCGCCACGGCCGCCGTTGCGTCGGCCAGAAGAGTTCTGTTCTTCCCCTTCTGGTCGGGGCTTGGGGACGTAGTAGTCGGCTTTGCAGAGGGGGCAGCAGGCGCGGCGGCTGGTGAGCCAGGGGTCGACGCAAGCTCCGTGGAAGGCGTGGCCGCATGTCAGGCCGCGGACGTCGTCGTCGTCTTCGAGGGTGTCGAGGCAGATGGCGCAGCTATCGCCGGGTGCTCCGAGCATTTCTGGAGGTGCGGCGGTCCTGATAGGGTCGTCGTCGTCTTCCTCTGCGAGAGAGTTTCGGCGGTCTTTTTCGTTGGCAGTGGCGGCGGTGTCGGTCCTTTCGATAGTAGTCGCTTCTTCTCCGTGCTTTTCTTCGTTCGCACGAGAGGTCGTAGCAACAGCATGTGGCGGGTCGCTGCCAGACTCGGCCTGATCATGATCATGCCTGGCAGTATCGAGCGTGGTCGGCGCATAGTGCTCTCCAGTGTGATGTCCAACGCCACCAGCATCAAAGTCCTTCACACTTCCAGCACGGCTAGGAGGCGCAGTCACGCCGCCCTCGGCCGGCAAACCCTCAGCTTCGCGCGTAGACCTCCAAGTCTTGTACTTTGCAAGCGGGAATCGCTCGTTCACTTCCTCCATGGACATGAGTTTTTTCTCCCTTCTCCTCCTGTGTGGTCGCGGCATTGCCGCCAAGTCGATAGGTTCGCCATTTTCGTTGACTGCACGCATTGCGCGGTTGCGTTGGTTGTATCTGAAACAGTACTTGACACCTACAATGATCCTGCGAGTGATGTGTCAGTGGGGAGTGCAGTGAAAGCCGGTGAATATCACAATCCTACCATAAGTTCGTAAAGACTACACCAAATCCCAGAGCGACGAAGAAAAGGAGAGGCGAACTGGTCGGGCCTGACTTGCCGCCATCGCTGGTGTTGGTGGGCTCTGGGGCCGAGGAAGTTGAGGTTGGGTCGGACATGTTGGAAGGCTCAATGTGGATGCGCCTCTACCGAGAGCGTCGGGAGAATCTCAATGAAGAGCGCCAGATTGAATGGAGTGGTGAGAGATGTGGTCGGTGATAGTGAGCAGGCGCAGTGTATCCGAAGTGAGAGAGGCGTGGCTTAGCCGCAGCGTAGTGCTGACATGGAAGTACACCAACGAGCGAAACGGATGCGCGACGAGCCGGTGTAGAGTCCAGTATGGCAGTGTTGTAAGCCAGGGTCAGCGAGTAGAGCAGTGGCGGCGACAGGCTACGAGATGCGCTATGATTGCATGCGATTTTCCGGGTGAGGATATTGAATGATGGTGAAGATAGCAGGCGGGTTCGCGACAACTCGATGACGGCTATGCGGGTGGCAATGCGGGCGGTAGGTGTAGACTTGGGCTTGTCGCAATCTCGCTTTGGGGGATGTGGTTCGGCAGTGGTGAAGCGACGGAGATTTGTCAAGAACAGAAGACTTTGACTTGAGGAGTTGAAGGACTGCCTCGAAGTTGACTGGTTGGGTGACAAGGCTAGGATGTTATTGCCGTGGAAGGGTCGGCGTTGTGCGACGGCAGCGACGGGACACAAGAGTCTCAGCGGTGGCAGCAGCAGCAGCAGCAACAGCAGCAGCGGGCGAAGTTGGCCGATGATGGAGAGAGACAGAGGCGAGTGTGGTAGTCTGGTAGTCTAACTAATGCCAGTCGAGCGGAGGCTGATGCGGTCGACTGATGGTGCGTGCTGCGCTTAGCGGGTGATATGAGAGAGAGATCCGTGAGACCAAGACGACGACGTGCATGGGTGGTGACGCCAAGGGAAACTCTCTATCCTATGCTCTCCACACTTGGATTGAAAGAGTCGGCAAGAAATGGCGATCAACTTGAAAGTGAAGTGAAGTATCTTCACTTTGTGTCAATCATACTAGGTACCTTCAATCACATGAGAAACCTCCTATGTTTCTAACCTCACCAATATCTCTCACTCCCCATCCCAAACAACAAAGAAATACCGCACAACACAACACTCCTCACTTACTAACACCTCCACTCCCAGCCCAAGTCAAAATGCACTGACTTTCCCACACCCTGCACCACCCACACCACCAATCCAAACCAACCTCAGAAACAACACCATACATCCGATAGCGGGGCCCGCCTCATCCATCTTGGCCCACAAAGACTTCTCACAAAACCTTATCTCATAGGCCACGACAGCCGGCTCTCTCTCTTCCCAAGTGCTTTTCTCCGCACTGCCCTCCACTTGCCCTCCAGCCTCTCCAAGCATCGCGCAACCCACACTCTCCGTACCTAGTATCTACTTGCTAGGTTCAAAGGGTTGACTAATGCACCCCATTTTACACTTTATGGAGACAAGAGGGCTGTTCGCATCTCGCCAGCGAGCCACCGTCTGTTGACTTTGAGTCACGAGAGCGCTGGGGTGCGCGGGGCCGCGTGTTCTTCTTTATCTAGCTACCTCTAGGTACTTTGACTGCTGCATTACTGTACTGCAGGACGATGCGTGAGGCTGTGAAGCGTGTTTTGCTGATCGGGGAATTTATTCTGCGTGGACGATGTTGTGCCACACGCAGGATTTCGTTCGTCATAGCTCGTCGATGGACAAGGTTGCATGGCTGCAGTACACCGCCACGATCCAAAGGGAGTACATTTGCACATGTCTCTGTCTTTCTTATCTCCAAGATCCGTAGCCATGGGTCTTGATTGTGTTTTCTTCTTCGCAACATGCACTGCGTCGGTGTTTGTCGCATGGCGAAGCAACAAGCCCCGGTTGTCAGCGACATGTGATGAGACATTCTCTGTCTCTGGTTTCATCATTCTGCACGGCAACGAAGGGTTTCAGCTACACCATTGATTTCTTCTTACCTAGATATGTCGTGATCTTTCAATGCTGGCGAGCGGAGAGCTTATTGTCTTCACTAAATCCTCTTCTCGCCAGCTTTGCCCTGATCCGGCTGCTGCTGTTGCTGTTGCTGTTACTGCTGTGGTATCGAGATGGGTCGTGTGTATATATGAAGGTATCGATCATTCTTGAAAGCCCATTCACGGTTCTCCAAGAAGATTTCTCGTATGATTCGGACGTTTCTGAACGAAAAGAAATCGTACATTGGTTCGCATTGCAATCGCATGCCCTATCCATGCAGCTCGCCGCTCCAGTAACCAAATAATTCTCTATCATGTATATGGCGAAGAGTCCCATACCTCACAAAAAAATGCCAAACCAGTCGAAAGCAAGGCTCACTTGCCCCATCATCGACCGCCCTTCTTCTTCCTCTCCTCATCCTCATCACCCGTAACACTCCCATCGCCATCATCAAAAGGATCTCTCTCCCTCGCGTCCTCGTCATCCGTGTACTCGTCCATATAAACCCTGTCCCTCCCGCTCTCACCCTCCTCATCCTCTTCATCCGCATAAGTCGTATGCAGCGACATATCATCATCCCTCCTGCGCGCCGAAAACCCCGGCGCGTCCGCATCCGGATCGTCCAAATAATCCGGCCCAGCAGGGGGATCGCTCAATCTCCCGCGTCCATCCTCCCCGCCCGCCGCGGCGGCTTCTTCGGCCTCAAGCTGCTCCGCCCTCGCTTTGGTTTTGACGTAGATGAAGTAGCCCGTGGCGATGCCGGCCGCCATGCCGATAGCGATGCTCAGGTAGCTGACGGCCTTGGTCTTCGCGTCCATTTTGCTGCCTTCGTCGGCCAGCAAGCCGATTTGGCGGCCGACGAAAATGTGCAGAAGCAGTTTCGGCGTGACGAGGGCCGTGGCGATGAGGAAGTTCAGCCAGGTGACGGTCGGGATGGTGCTGATGGCGCCGTTGCTGAAGCTGTACGGCAGCGGGCACAGGCGGATCATGATGAGGAGCTTGATGCCGTCGTGCTTGAGAACCAGACTGAGCGCAGCAAAGCGCTTGTTGCGCTCTGCAAGTCGAGAGACGTATTTCCGCAGAACGGTCCTGCTCACGACGAAAGACGCCGTGGACCCCACCACCGTCGCGCTCGCGATGATCAACCACCCCCACATGCCGTACACGAACCCGGCCACCGTGACGCACGTCGAGTACCCGATCATGGGCGGGAAGGAGACGAAGAAGGTCAGCAGCCACAGCACGATCCAGCCGCCGGGGGTTTCGCGCCAGCGCTTGGCGGCGGGCGAGAGGTAGGCGAAGATGCGCTCATTGTAGACGGCGAAGAGGATGAAGCCGACCGTGAGGAGGATGTTGAGGGCGATGAGACCGGCTTGCTGTAAAGGTGAGAGGCGCAGGAAGGCGCGCTGCAGTTTGTTCGAGGTGCGGTTCGCGCTGCGCAGCCAGCGTTGTGTCGCCGTCTGCGGACGGGTGTAGTATTCATCTTCTTGGGGTTGCGAGCGGCGGCGCCAGGCGGGAGAGGAGTTGTGATTGTGTCGGGATTGTGAGGGCCAGGGCTCGTCGTTGTCGTCGATTGGCAGGGCGAGGGAGCGGGCAGCGCTGGTGAAGTCGTTCATGGCTGCCTGGTGGGTGTTGAATGCGCTGGGTTCCGCGCTGAGGAAGATGAGAGGGACTTTGGTGATGGATTAGTGAGGGGGAAGAACGCTGTTTTCGTCGTCAATGGCGAGTGCTCAGGCGCCAGGATAGGGAGCTGCGATTGGTGAGTCGGTCTCAAGCACAGCACAGCACATTAACTGGGTGCATTGGTCGGCTCGTAAACGTGGACTTGAGACGGCGGGCAGTTTGGCAATGCCTCCAGGTAGGGCTGAGATGTAGCCGCCGAACTCTGACGTATCGGCCGGGGAGTGAGATCGGCAAGCGCACTGGAGGCTCACGTTCCCGATCAGTTGGATGTCGTCTGTTCGAGGTTGATATTACGATTGACAGGAGATTTGTTTGATGATTGGTGTTTGAATGGACATGGACTTCATATGGCTGTGTAGCATGTCTTACAAGGTTATTAACGTCGTGTATTTCACTAGTTATCCGTAATCCGCCCCTCATCAAAGAGCGATTTATGTTATTGTTCCTAATTTAGACTGCACGTACCTGCATCCGATCAAGATGTCAACTATACTGCCAGCCAGGCGATGCATTTTTATTAATCTTCCAGATTTCTTCCAGAATACCTAGGCTTGCATGGTCAAGTGGCTGCTCACTACAGACCCGACCAGATTTACACGAGCAGAGAAGTCTTCAATTTCGTCAGGCAAATCGAGGAAATCGCTTGGGAGAATGATAGTTCTGTGAGGGTAGAAGTGGCTTACCGCCAGGCAAGCATAATTTTTCAATGGGTATCTGTTCAGCCCAAACCGCCCATTGCGGTCAGCTAAAATCTACGAAGTGTCGTATCATGAAATCGAGGGAGCAACAGCTCAAGATTAGCTGGTCTTAGGCGCCTCGGCGGCAGCCTCGTCCAAGCTCATATCACCAAGACCAGCAGTGATGGAAGCGTTGACACCAGCCTTGCCGATTCTGTCCTTCACCTCCTTCTCAAGGTTGGCCATCTCGACCAGAACGCCGTCCTTTTCGGGGTGGCCTTCGGGCAACCCCATCTCCTTGATCTTGCACTTGCCAGCCTTGAGCTCCTCGTCTCCGAGGATGACGGCGAAGGGCACACCGTTGACCTCGGCGGCCTTGAACTGCTGAGGCAACTTCGGCTTGACTTTCCAGCTGAATTCGGCTTTGATTCCGGCGTCCCACAGTTTGCGCGCCACTTGCATGCGCTCCGTAAGGAGGCCGTTGAAGCCCTTACCGCCAAATGCCATGACGAAGACGTCGACCTCGTTCGTCCTGATGGGCGCGGCGGCGGCGTCGGCTGCGATGCGCTGCTTGGTGATGCTGAAAATTCTCTCCACGCCGAAAGAGATACCGACGCAGGGAACCTGCTGCTTTCCGCTGAACATGCCGACGAGGTTGTCGTAGCGGCCACCGGCAGCGACGGAGCCAACACCAACGCTAGGGTCGTTCGAGCGGTCCTCCTCACCGTCCGCTGCCTTTTTAGGCTTGGACTCCTTCTTGCCAGCTTGTTGCACCTTCTGGCCCTCGCTGGTCTGTGGTGCTGAACCCTCGGTGACAACTTCGTAGATTACGCCGGTGTAGTAGTCGAGGCCTCGTGCCAGAGACATATCGAAGGAGACTCGATCGAGGACCTCGAAGGCCTCAAGGTAGCCGAACAGAAGGGCGGCGTCATCCAGACCCTGCTTCGCCGAGGCGTTCGCAACGAGCTTCTCGTCCGAGCGCAACTTCTCCAACAAATCCCTGCCTCCCTTCAGGACAACGTACTCTCCAATCTTGTCGGCAACCTCGCCCTCCAGGCCCTTCTCTTCCGTCATCTCGCGACGCACCTCCTCCCATGGTGATTTGTCCAATTTGTCCACTGCCGAGCTGATTGTCCTAATCTTGTCCGCGGGCACGCCGCACACCTCAAAAATACCGTCCAAGATCTTTCTGTGGTTGAGCTTGATCGTGTACCTTCCCTGCCACCCCAGAGCCTCGAAGATTTCGCAGGTGATGCGCAGGCATTCGGCGTCGGGAAGCATTGAGTCGTAGGCACCGGCAATGTCGAAGTCGCACTGGTAGAATTCGCGCATGCGGCCCTTGGTCATCGCAGGCTGGTCTCTTCGGTAGACCTTTGCGATGTGGTAGCGTTTAATGTTCTGGATTTGAGAGTTCATGGCGAGCCAGCGAGCGAAGGGAACCGTAAGGTCGTAGCGGAGGGAGCAGAGCTCGCCGCCTTGGTCGGCGAGGTCGTAGATGAGCTTGCTATCCTCGCCATATTTGCCGGCGAGAATCTCCTTGAGCTCAAATACAGGTCTATTGGCATGGGTTAGCCTTGTTATCCCAACCGCATGTTTACTGGGTCATTAACCAACGTGTCAATGGTAACACCACCGTGACGCTTGAAGACCTCAGTGATGGTGCTGAAGATCTTCTCGCGAATCACCATGTCCTTGCCATCCCAGTCTTTGGTTCCCTTGGGCACCTTCAGCACGTAGCCGCCGCCCTTGCCCTCGCCCTTGTCCTTGGCCATGTCTAGATCGGCGTTTGTGTGATTTGATTTGAACTGTTGCTGCAGCAAAGGCGAGCGTCTGATTGAAACGGGCCGAAGAAATTGAAGAGGGGAAACAGAATGAAAAGAGCGAACGGAAAAAGAGAGTAGACGCATGCAAGCAGTGAACCGTAGTGGGGTTTGACCATCCCACTTCGAAGACTCACATCATTCGACTAACAAAAACTCGAGGTTGAATGTTGAGAGCCTCAGGCACGAATTTCCACAGGCAGCACGGACGCCGACCTCGCCTCATTCGACCGCACGTGTGGCTCGCTCTATAGCTTCACAACAAGAAGATGTAATGGCAGCCCATTCGGCCGTCAGGGCAATCAGCTCTCAGGAAATCACAGAAAGAGCACGGCGGGACCTGCTGCACTTGCTGGAAGGCGTACGTAAAAGATTGAGTTCTGCACTTGGAGACAACATCAACTAACAAGCGATACGCAGGTCCGAGGCAAGAAGAACCTGGTCATCGAGAAGTCTCTGGCTGGGACGATTGGTCTTTTCGTCAAATTCAGCACTCTCCAAGAATACGGTGTTGACAAGGTTTTCTTTCTGGAAAACCACAATGTCGACGCCAGCCAGCGTAACGTGGTGTTTCTCGTTCGAGGCGAGAATGCCAAAAAGACGCGAACCGTAGCCGGTAAGTTTGATTTACGTCAATAACGCAACCCTTTCACGCTCTTTTCTATTCCTCGATGTTGCATGTATCGCTCTCCAAACCCGGGATCCCAAAGTAGAACGCACAGATACCTTTTGCCCCCACTCTGATCGTTCAAGTTTGATCCCTACATCAAACACTATCGTTTTGCCAAAACACCAGCATATCACATCACCCGCCATGATTATCTCCATGACAAGGGAAGGGTCTAAATGCATGCTCACATTCTTCTCAACTATTTTCGTTGAGTTGCGTTTTCGCAGATCAGGCAGAGCTGACAAACAAAAGAGCAGATAAGACTTGTTAGAAGCGAGTCACAAACAGATCACGACTTTACGGTTATCTGGGTTCCCCGAAGAACCCTTGTCAGCAACACGATTCTTGAAGAGCACGGAGTGCTTGGTGAGGCCAACATCACTGAATTGCCGCTGCATTTCATCCCGCTGGAGCACGATCTCCTCTCCCTAGAACTTGAGAATTCATTCAGCGACCTAGTGCTGAGGAAGGATCCAACATGTGTTTTTGCCGCGGCACAAGCTCTTATGCTTCTGCAGAAGCAGTATGGTCTGTTTCAACGCATCCTCGGAAAGGGCGACAACGCCCAACGACTTGCGGACCTACTTCAGCGCATGAGGAGTGAAGAGGACGTAAACCAGTCTTCCGACCCTAACAACTCTCATTTAACATCATTCGGCTTGACACCCAGCTCAGTGGTTGAGAATCTCATCATTGTGGACCGCGAAGTCGATATGCCAACTGTCCTCAGCACGCAGCTTACGTACGAGGGTCTGCTAGACGAAGTATTTGGTGTGAACAACAACCAGACTGAAGTGGACTCATCAGTCATCGGTGGCGCTTCTGCGCCCCGACAAGATCGTGGCAGCTCACCCGCACCAACCGCCGCAACGAAGCGCAAAATCCAGCTCGATTCCAGCGACAAGCTCTACCCCTTGCTGAGAGACAACAACTTCGCGACTATCGGGCCTACATTGAATCGTACCGCTCGAAGACTGCAGTCAGACCAACAGAACATCAAACAGTCCGACCAGTCCATATCAGATCTGAAATCGTTCGTCTCGAAACTGCCATCCCACCAAGCCGAGTCGGCTTCCCTCAACACCCACACCTCCCTAGCCCAGGAAATCATGAAATTCACGCAATCGGAAATGTTCGGGCGCTCGCTGGAAGTGCAACAAAATCTCCTCGCCGGCGCCGACCCTTCGACCATGCATGAGAACATCGAAGAGATCATTGCGCGCGGCGCCCCCCTGCGCACCGCCCTGCGCCTTCTCTGCCTCTCCAGCTGCCTGAACAACGGCATCCGCACGCGCGACCTCGAGTCCTTCAAGCGCCAAATCCTCCAAGCCTACGGCCACCAGCACATCCTGACGCTCGCGAACCTGGAGAAAATGGGCCTCCTCGTCCCCCGCGAGAGCCACAGGGGCTACCTCAACCCCATCGCCAGCGCCGCGGGCTCGACTAGCACGGACGTCAATGCGCTGCGCCGCGCGCTGAGCCTGTGGATCGACGACGTCGCCGAGGCCGACCCGGACGACGTCTCCTACGTTTTCTCCGGCTACGCGCCCATCAGCGTGCGCCTCGTGCAGGCCGTGCTGCAGAAGTCGCACGTGCAGAACCTCGCCAACCCGCCCAAGCCCGGCGCGCCGGGCCACGCCATCTCAGGTTCGGGATGGAAGGGTTTCGAAGACGTGGTTTCCCGCATTCGCGGCGCGACCGTGGACGTCACGCAGAAAGGGTCTGATGCCGACGCTAGTGCCGCGAGAAAGACGCTGCGTGGGAACAGGGAGGGGCCCAAGACCACGGTGGTGTTTTTCCTGGGCGGTGTTACTTTTGCGGAGATTGCGGCGCTCAGGTTTGTCAGTCAGCAGATCGGCGAGGCGTCGGGAAGGCGTCTGGTCATTGGCACGACTTCTGTTATTAGTGGTGACAGGGCTGTGGGCGTGGCGGAGGAGAAGCGGAAGTTCGGGGAGTGATGATTTTGGTATCGATATGTTGATACTGAGTAGGGTGCATTGAATGAAAATTATTGCTCTATGTTCCATCTATGGTTGTTTTCCAAAATGTGCATTGACTGATTATATCTGATGGATAAAGTGCTCCGATACCCTCGCTCCACCAACAACAATCTTCGGATTGACGCAAGACTGTCACGAGTCATCTGATGTTGTCTTCCTACATGTATCCAGAGCTCTATTGAACCTCCAATGATATAAAAATTTCATTTTCCATTTTCAAGAAACCCATCGAGGAAAAAGCAGATCTTCTTGAGTAACAACAAACCCCAGACATCTCCGCACCTCACTCGTCCAAACTCAACCACTCATACCGACTGCCCAACCCGGCCCCATACCTCTCCAACGAACCTTCCCCTTCCCCCTCCCCCTCCTCAAACCCAGAATCCCTCCTCCCCTTCCCCTCCCCACCTCTCAACCCCTCCCCCTTCTCCACAGCCAACACAATCCTCTCCGCCCCCGCCCTCGCGCCCTCCAAATTGGCCGCTCCGGGCCCCAATCTCAGCCCCGCGAACTTCCCCGCCATGAACAGCGGCACGTCATCTTTCCAGGCCAAATCGTCCGTCAGAGCAGGCAGGCCGTCGTACGTTTCCAAGGGATAGTCGGAGACCATGCTGCGCATGAAGGGGAGGGTGGTGACGTCGCTTTGCACACCGGTCGCGAGGTAGATGTGGTCTATGGGTGGGAGAGAGGGGATGGGTGGGGAGGTTGTGAGGTGGAAGGTTTGTGTGGCGGTGTTGTAGGTTTGGGAGGTGACGGTCGTGTGGGTGTGCAGCGAGGCGTGGCCGGTGGCGATGTGTGAGTGGAGGATCTTGGAGAAGCGAGGGGTGATGCTGCCGCCTCCGCGGGCTTGTTTGAGCATTTCGGCGCGTTCTGAAGGGGGGTATTAGTTGGCGTTCTGGATGAGATTTTATATCGAGGGGTGGGTTTTGTGGTTTCAATCTGTCTTACCATAATCATCATCGGCCATCCAGAAAGCGGCTTTCTCCTGGTTGCGGAACTTGCTCATCCAGTTCAAGTCGATATCGAACGGTTTCACTAAGATGTATTGTCAGCCTCATGAATCTCTCGGCACACTCCTCAGCAGCGCAAGACCATCACAGAAAAAGCAAACACAACATACCCTTCAAGCCCCCCCTCATCAAATGCCAAACCCTCGTAACTCCCTGCTTAATAACCAAATCGCCAATCTGCGCACTCGTCAACCCGCCCCCAACAACAAGCACATTCGTCCGCTTCCCCGCCCTGACCTTCCTCCCCAGCACCTCCGGCAACGCCCCCTCCCCCCTCATCGCCAGCGCATGACAAGCAGCCTCATGCCGTCCACCAACAAAACACTCCCCAAAAGGCTTCGGCACGCAAGGCGCATTCCCCGCCCCGACAGCGACCACAACGTTTCGCGCGAAATGCACATTTCCATCCTCCGTTCGCACCGTAAATACCTTCCCCTCACTCTCCTCACCACCCTCCCTCCCAACAACCCCATACCTAACATCACACACCCTCCCCTCACTCACCACCTCCTCACCACCAAGCCCATACCTCCCCACCACGTCCTCGACAAACCCCCCAAAAACACCCACCGAAGGCGCGAAATAATCCCTCCTCTCCCTCTCATCCACCGTAGCAGGCGCCATGGCCTGCCTGCCGCATTTCCCGCAGAGCTCGCCCCTCCTGACTTTCTTCTTCTTCTTCTGATGCTTGCTGACTTCCCTGCCCACGCAGCCGGGGATTTCGAGCAGCTCGCGCGCGCGCGTGCTGTCGTCGGTGGTGGAGTGCGCGTACGCGAGCAGGGCGTCTCGATCGGAGGGGTCGGGGTGGAAGAACATGGGGCTGCGGAGGTGGGAGATCCTCAAAGCGGCGAAAAGACCGTGCCAGCGCGTGAGCCAGGAGGAGCCTTCTGCGTCTAGCACCAAGAGAGAACGTTCGTCTGGGCTGTTGTTGTGTGATTGTGAGGATGTGGAGGCGGTTCTGACCCTCCCCGTCTTGCGATCTTTGACGCTCGATCTCCCGCCGTGTTTGTTCAGCCAGTGGAAGCGGCGGTGTTCTTCGTCGGTGTAGAGGGCTGAAGGGGTGGGTTCGCGGAGGCGGGCGGCGACGGCGAGGGCGGAGGGGCCGGCGCCTATGATTAGGACGTGGTGGATTTGTGAAGAATTTGAGATGTTGGTGGTGGAGGTTGGTGAGGGTTTGTTTGGAGGCGTGGTGGTGGTTGTGGTTGTGGCGTTGGAGTGCTCCATTGCGAGGGAGGTCTGTGAGGTTTAGTAGATACCTTGGGAAGAATGGTACAGTGGATTTCGTGTCGTTAATTGCTGGTTCTCTTTCTTGTTTGAGTTATTATGCTTGTGCATGTGCATGGCGTTTGGCTCTTTATAAAATAAATGTAAATATCGTCATAGTCCAAAACCGGTACTCTACCTTGATGGGAGCTACCTTGGTGGTCATCCGTCCATCCATCCATTCTCTCTCTGGAGAAAACGAGACCCACTAATAACATTCGTACATCCGAGTCCTGGCATTCGGCCGTCGCAGTTGAAAAAGATAACAAAATTCCCCTTTCCCAAAAATCCATGAAAACAGTCCTGGTATCTCGCGAAATGACCAGTCGAAGAAAAAAGAAATGAAGAAAGCAATTGGGCTTTCGTGCCCTTGCGCCACAAACTCCAGGCCCCAGCTGCCCTTTATGAATTGAGCCAGATCGTCAGACATATCGACCTCTGTCCGGTTTGAGAAAATCAAAGAGTCAATGAAAATATCAGAGCAAAGTCGCCTCTTCAATGCCCCTTGGCGAACCTCTTCTCAAACTCCGCGAAGAGTTTCGGACTGATCTCGTCCGAGCTGTTGCCGTGCACTTCCCAAAGCACGCCCAATTTATCGTAGTGCTCGAGCAAAGGCAGACTGGCCTCCTCGAACTGCTTCAAGCGCGCCCGCCAGACTTCCGGCTTATCGTCTTCGCGCTGCGAGAGCGGCTCGCCCGTGACGTCGTCTTTGCCCGGGACGGCGGGCGCGTTGAAAGTGGTGTTGTAGGTGCGGCCGCTGGGCGTGT
Organism: Cladosporium sp. IMV 00045; assembly: GCA_001931905.2. Taxonomy (NCBI): domain Eukaryota; kingdom Fungi; phylum Ascomycota; class Dothideomycetes; order Cladosporiales; family Cladosporiaceae; genus Cladosporium; species Cladosporium sp. IMV 00045. The sequence goes on along the minus strand of MSJI02000860.1, from coordinate 4,234 downwards.
GGATCCAGCGGTTGCAGATGCGGTCCATGATGATTTCGGGCGGGGTCTTCACGTTCACCACCCAGTTCATGGGGACCAGCTCGTCCAGCTGCTCGGCTTGGTGCTCGTTGCGCGGGAAGCCGTCGAGGATGAAGGAGGCGTCCGGGTGCTCGGTGAAGTCGTACTGTCGCTCTTGTTCCCGCGGGATGGTGGTCATCACGTGCTCTTCGCCGATCATCGTGTCGTGCAGGCCGGAGGTGTTGAAGTCGCCCGCGACGGAGTTGAGGGTCATGGGCCGCATGCCGCCGCGCTCCACCAGCCAGCCGCGGTTAGTGAGCGAGTTGCGGATGAGGCGGAGGATCATGCTGTCCGGGACCATGGCGCCGGTTTTCATGAGGTGTTCGGCTTGGATGCCTGTTGTTGGACGTCAGCGTTGTTGCGCATGGTGTGTTATGAGGAGTGGGAGTGAGCGGTCGCACCAAGGGGCGTCCGGTTGCGCACATTCTCGCGAAGCAGATCGCCGGAGCTGATCGAGGACAATTGTTCGTAGCGCTCGAGCATGCGAGCGGATTGGGTTCCTTTGCCGGCGCCGGGAGCTCCGATGAGGATCATGCGGGCGGCCTTGCGGAGACGCATGGTGGGCGATTGAGCGTGGTTTTGGGTATGGACTCGTGGGTTGGACACAGGCGACTGTTATGGTATATCCGACGAGGAGCGGAAGGGCGGTGGGCGGTGACGGTGGTGGTGTGGTGCGTGATCGGAGGAGCGGCAAAGGTGCGAAGCCCGGCGGGTGGTGAATGGCTCAGTTCATATCGTACAGAGGGATGGATGTAGTGGAATGAAAGAGAGAGAGAGAAACGGTAAGGAGGTGGAGTGACAGTGGAAGTGAGGAAACGGAGAAGTGGGAGCGACGGCGCAAGACGGCGATCTACAGTGGTATCTTGGTGACAATAATCATCATGTAGGGCGGGCGCCGAGGTGTTGAGAGGGCCGGCCGACGCGGCAAGTCACTTCCCGTCCGCCGTGACTTGTGTGGAGGGCTGGCTGCCCACCTTCTTCATACGAGTCCCCGACCTCTCCTCCGTTCTGCCGCAACCGCCGTCCTCGTGCTGGATTGGGTGATGAAGTCCGGATTGGATAATGTGATTGATAAGATTGGCTAACGACTGGAGGCATGCCATATCTTTGCCTCTTCGAGTACTTATATGCCTATCGGCTCTCTGCGTACGGTCAATTCTCTCTGACCTATTGTTCATGTATAGATGCTCTGCTGTCTGTTTCGCCCATGGATTCTGTTGGCATTATTGTCTTCAGAGGAATCATTTCAGCGTGTGCCCCTGAGTGGTCCGAAGGATCTGCCGGCAAACCAAGGTTGGTGTCGAAGCATTTCGGCAAGGCGATGCAATCGTCTACAAATCTAGACGATCTTATGTCCGGCGTGGAATGTTGAAGGCAGGGCCGTGGGCTGAAAGCATCGTGCTGTGTTCAAGACAGTGAAATCATCCCTTTCATCTATCAATGTCATTTTGCCGTAGTGTTGACATCAAGAAACGTCTCTCAGCGGCCTTCTCTCGCATTCGGAGAGGGCAAGGAATGGCGCTGCGCGTCAGGCTGATGGAAACGGGGATGAGCGGATTCTAGAATGCGAAGCTTGTGTAAACGCCGAAGGGACCCAAACGTCAGATCAGAACTTCTTCATCCACATACAATCCCACCTCACCCTTCAACATACATTCGCCATCTCTCTCTCTCGTCATCTGTCATCTCACTTCCTATACCCTCTCTTCAATTCACCCATCTTGTATTACCATCTCGTCCCGCCGTCTTCACTGCAAGACACAACCCCCGGCGCATCATGCTCTCCACCCGTGCCGCCAACCAGCTGGCCCCTCTAGTCCTCAGAAACGGCGCTCGCACCCTCGTCCAGCGCCAGGCTCGTCTGCCCATACAAGCATCCGCCGTCTCCGCCCTCCTCTCGCACAGATTCGCCTCGACCGAAGCATCAAACCGCTCCAACGATGGAAACTACCCTCCCCCCGGCTTCAACGCCGAACAGGCGAAGAAGCCCTTAGAGCAGCAGAAGCCCACCGCATCTCAACCCAAGAAGGCAGACGAGCCTTCAAACCCTCCAGATGTTTCCATCCCCGCCTCAGAACCCTCAGAACACCCTCCGACCACATCCGAGGAGACTGCCACGCTTGATACCCTTGCCAATGAGAAGAAGGCGCACGAGAAAGCCGCCGTGAAGAAGGAGGAAGAGAAGAAGAAACTCACCCTCGGTCAGAGGATCATGAAGGAGGTTCACCACTACTGGGACGGAACCAAGCTGCTCGGAACCGAGATCAAGATCTCCAGCAAGCTCGCGCTGAAGATGGGCGCTGGCTACGAGCTCACGAGGAGAGAGCACAGGCAACTCCAGAGAACGGTCGTCGACCTCGGTCGCCTGGTTCCCTTCTCCATGTTCGTCCTCGTCCCCTTCGCCGAACTTCTGCTCCCCGTCGCGCTCAAGCTGTTCCCCAACATGCTCCCCAGCACATACGAAGACTCCAAGACCAAGGAAGGCAAGGCCACCCTCCTCCGCAAGTCACGAAAGGAGGTCTCCACCTTCCTCCGTGGCACCCTGCGCGAGACCGGCATCCCTATCAGCGCCGCAAACGCGCAGAAGCAGGAATTCACCGATTTCTTCCGCAAGATCCGCACCACCGGCGAGCAGCCCACCAAAGCCGACGTCGTCAAAGTCTGTAAGCTGTTCAAAGACGACCTGACCCTCGACAACTTGTCCCGCCCGCAACTCGTCGGCATCTGCAGGTACATGAGCCTGTCCACCTTCGGCACCGACGCCATGCTTCGCTACACGGTGCGCCACCGCATGCGCCAGATCAAGCGCGACGACCGCGCCATCTCCTACGAAGGCGTCGACTCCCTCTCCGTCCCCGAGCTGCAAACCGCCTGCGCCTCCCGCGGCCTGCGAACCCACGGCATGTCGCCCGCCCGCCTGCGCGACGACCTCGCGCTCTGGCTCGACCTCCGCCTCAAATACGGCGTTCCCTCCACTCTCCTCGTGCTCAGCAACGCCTTCATGTACACGCAAGGCAAAGAAGCAGAATTCGACTCCCTGCTCGACGCGCTGCAAGCCGTCCTGTCCTCCATCCCCGAAGAGCTCTTCCACGAAATTGAACTGGAAGTGCACAACGCCGAGGGCGCGGCGACCAACAAGCAGCGCCTCGAGGTGCTCAAGGAGCAGCAGGAGTTGATCCAGGAGGAGGCGGAGCAGAACGCCGAGCGCGGCGGTGAGCAGGTCCCCAGCGATAGGGAGGATATCGACGAGGGCGAGGAGGAGGTCAAGAAGCAGGAGAACGCCATGGCGAGCTCGGAGGCTGCTGATCAGACGAGGGAGAAGGTTGAGGAGGTCAAGGAGGAGGTGAAGAAGGAGGAGGGGAAGGTGGCTGAGAAGGAGGAGGTCAAGAAGGCTTGAAGTTCTCGCTGAATGAACGAGAAGTTGGCCAACATTTTTTGGAACTTCCCCGCGTCTGATTGATGTGGTATGGGAGTACATTGTAAGATCAAGAAACGAAAAGGAAAAAAGAAACGGAAAGTCGTCCGGCCTGGTTGGGATTTAGAAAGATAGACCAACACTGTCTTCGTTTTGGTTTTGTTTAATCTAAGTCTCTTTTCTTTTGTTCACACACGAGAAAAGAAAAGGAAAGGAAAAGGAACCCGACAAACAAAACAAACAAAGTGTACTGCATAGCTATGGGGGGAATCTGGACATACGGGCGTTTGGAAATCGGATTTGAGGGGGAGAAAGGAATCAAGGAGTACTCGAACAACAGAAGTCAAGAGGGGAAAAAAAATCCGCGTTGGGTTTGCTATCTACTTTGATAAATCGCTGCTCTTACGGGATTCCTCAACACAAATACCATAAGTTTGTATGATTATCATATCTACTACTGAAGAAAAATGGCAATTCAAAAAGTTTCACAAAAAACACCATAGGTCCACTCATTTTCTCTTCTACCCGCGGAGGTACTCACGCACGAGCGAAGAACAAAGAAAAAGAATGCAGATCTGCCAACACAGAGAAAGGAGTGATATGTCCCAGACTCGGTGTATATGGCAAGAGTCACTCCAAGTCAAGAAGCGATGTCATCCAAAATCTTAGCTTGTATACAAAAGATCAGCACAAAATATATGGAACCCAATCCTCCCTCCAAACACACCCCATCCATCAACATCAACATCACCAAGAATCGCC
>MSJI02000859.1:0-20289 GCA_001931905.2 Cladosporium sp. IMV 00045 | reverse complement strand
AGCAACAAAGAGAGGCAAAGGCGGCTCAGAAGCGGCTTGAAACAGAGTCTAAGGCGTCAAACAGTAGACCTAGAAAGAAGCGGAAGATACAGAAGGAGCCTAAGAAGTATACGGTTGCTATGATAGGATCGGAACCTCAGGCTACCCCAAAGCACCCTATGTCGAGATCAGGTCGAATCATCAGGAAGCGCGCTTACTTCGATAATATCTAAATACACAGGCATTCGATAAAAGGGCTAGATAATACCATGCTTTAATTTCGTGGCGTGAAATTGAACGTGAATTGTGTTGTAGGCCTGAGAAGGTCAAATTGATAGCGTGTGAGAAGCGTGCATCTAGCGGGGATGTGCACTGACCAGGGAAGCCCTCTAAGGGACTGGATTATAGATGCCAATGCTGCGACGGCTCTTTGCTGTCCAGGCAATCGTCACCAAACCGCCGAAGCGCCATGCGACGCGAATGCAGCGCCAGTAGCGCTGTAGGCCAAGCTTGGCGATGGTACGCATACCGAATAACAGGCCCTACCCTGTACGTACCCTTTAAGAAAATCGCTGTTCGTTAAGCCTTTTGGCTGTTCGGGTGTGCCACATGCGGTCACGTGACATTGTTTCAGCATATTGATCGAAGGATAAGAGGACACGAGAGCACTCCATTTGTTCACGTAAAAGTAGAGCTTGGCAGTTGAAGAGGTTCGCATCTGGTAGGTCTCTATAGACTAGTGACAATACTCTCATCGATGAGCGAATTAATAAGCCAGCTCTCGAGGCATTCTTAGCTTGCATACTCCTGTTTGGGGGTGTTGCATGTCGTCACATGTTCGAAACCCCTTCCCTCTTGTTCGCTAAGTCAGTCAGCATACATCATCCGACAACGTATCAATGCCAGCTATTGCAGAGCACCTCAAATGCCGTGTTATTACTGCTGGAGCTCTCTCGTAGTGCACGCGTCAATCGACCGCGCTTCGTCGTGGATCACTCGGCCGAATAATTTCCCCTACACCATGGACTCAGGGTAGTTCTAGGGGTTTGGGGTGACGCTCGAATCCGACATTCTCGACGAAACATCCTTTCATGCACACGAAATCAGGCTAGCCTGAAGTATTACTCATCGGCTAGACGTTGTGTCATAGTGTTCGTTAAGGAAATGTCCTGTTCAGTTCTCTACCCTTTAAGAAAATCCCTACCCGCACAGGGTACCCTTTAGTGTTCGTACCATTAGCAAGCATGGGTCAACTCGCTTCACCAAAACGGCGACGAGCCGAGAACGATGCAGGCGTGACAATCATGGGGTCGAGAGCAAATAGACCCCCTGACACCAGCTACGCCGCAGTACTATTGATGTCTCCGGCCAAGTCTCTAGTACCGAAAGATGAGTCGTGCCTCTTCAAGACTAATGCGCAATCCCACGAGTATATGGCAGTGCACCGAGGAGTCAATCTCTGGGATGCATGGATTCTGGACACCGGCGCTAGCGGACACCTCGTCAGCCGCAAAGACGTATTCGTAGACGACACCTTTCAGCCTCTCACAGGAGTCGTTTCCAACGGCATCGGAGGGTCCAAGTGACGCCCACAGGTATAGGCACCATCAGAATACTCTGCAGATCCAACGACGGTCCACACTGGCTTGAGGTTCCGAACGTTCAATACTCGCCCCAAGCCGGAGTCAATCTACTTTCCTTGAACAGCTTGTGGCCTTACATCGACAAGCTCGAGAAGCTGCACAACGGGTTGGCCTTCACCCAAGGAGAACAGAAGTTCTCCGCAACTATTGTCGAGAACCTCTTGACCTTGGACATGTGGAAGGCAACGCCTAGAAGCGACTTCTAAGGAGCAGCATACTCGGTCGCTGATCCGAAGATGCGTCTGTGGCACGAGCGTATGGGTCACCTATCAGAGCAAGGACTCCAATGTCTACAACACATAGTGACCGGTATTGACACGGGCTCAAGTAGGATGTTTTTCACAAAGTACTAGGCTATCTACCAAATTGCAAAGCTAAAGAGAAGAGGTGTCAAAGACAGGGTGAGCATGTACAGTACATATACTGTACAATGCCCATCATGCAACTATCGTACGATTATTGTGGGTCTCGTATGTGAACCGTGGTCCTATAGTCAAGGGCATCTTCAGGCATTGCCGGACATCAGGGTGTAGCCTGTGACATCAACGTCTGACCATATCCTCGACAGTTCCACCGGCATCTTCCTATCGTCAGTGTTGCCTACAAATTCATGCATCTCCGGACCCGGTTGTCATTGCTTTCATCTCCAACTACTTTACAGATGGCTAACATGGAATCTCTCAAATGGGATCACGACACGCTTGCGTCTGACGCACTCGATCGCTTGATGGCCGGCAAAGGGGTTCGTGGCGACTTCTATTCTGCATTGGAACACGGCCGGACGTCTGATCCAGTGCTGAAGCGCTTTTGGGACTCAGTCGACCCAGTGCCGTCGTGGGTAGATTGGATGCAAGTGCGGCAGGGTCAGCTCGTTTTCAAGCGCTATGCGACTGCTTTCCTTGTGGGATTTGCGTTCCAAGGCTTCGTCGGTGAGATCTCCGCGGCTCTTGGCCCTGCAGAAGTATTGGTACGCAGTGGGGGTCTGTCAGGAAGGAACATCTTCGCTCGGCTCGCGGCGACCCTGCAATGGTTACAAGAAGTGAAAGATTCACCTGAAGCCCTGCAAAGAGGAGGTAAGGCTTTCGTATCAACAGTCAGAGTACGTCTCAGGCATGCAGCGGTCCGGAGGCGCATAACAGAGATTTCGGCCTCGCAACCAGGGTTTTTCGACACCTCTGAGCATGGCGTTCCGATCAACACATATGATTCGATCCTCACGATGACCTTCTTTTGCTGCACGCCCATCTGGAAACAACTGCCCCGACTCGGAGTGCATCTCAGCCGCCGAGAGAAACAGGACTTTCTCGCATTCTATCGCGTGGTTGCGCATTTGTTGGGAGTCCCAACTGAGTATTTCTCCTCCGTCGCTAGGGCTAAGATGACCATGGACAGCTTTTCGAGTCTGGAAGCCAAGCCCAGCGAATCTTCCAGAAAGATCACCAGCACATTTATTGATGCTATCACGGACAGGCCTCCCTACTATATGTCACGCAGCTTCGTCCTGGCCGGGATTTGGATGATGAATCGTGCCTCCATCTGCGAGGCTTTACACTTGGAGAAGCCAAGGTGGCCCTCCTCTGCTGCGCTTCTCGGGCTTCGATGGACTGTGGCATCAGTATCGCTCATGCACAGGGCTGGTTTACACTGGAGGCTCGATTCCGGCGTGTTCACGGTGAGTGAAGCTGTGTTTCTGTATAGACGTCGTGAGAATCGAGGCTGATGACAAGAAAGTACATCCGAAATGCTATCCTGGCCCTCGAAGCCAGCGTTCCACGGGATCGAGCGAGGTCTGCAGCATATGAGATGGCTTATGCCCCGGCGTTCACTCGAGAGTCGGCGGTAAAACGCATGGCGAGACCTGGACGCCAGAACGGACCGTTCATTATAAAACGACGGGCTGAGGTCATTCTGTTGTTGCTCTTTGGTTTCTGGTGCACCACGGCGGTTTCACTCGCAATCTTCGTAATGAGTCTCATCATTCAGGTAACGATGTAAACATAGGATAGAACTCAAGAGTACAGCTTTTCTGGCCACCGACGCGTGACAAAAGAGAAATTGGAGCTTGCGAAGATATACATGGTCTGGGGTTACAGTACCCTCATGTCCGTCAATCACCCACGAACCGACGTGGTGTTGTCATCTAGGCGATGGAGGGAGTCGATGGAGAGTCTGTCGGGGGCCCGAAGTCCATGCGTGTGTGGCAAGGACATGTGGCGGTATATGGTTATCATTCGAATGTGGGTTGAAGGATGCAGGCCAAGACTTCTGGGTATAAAATCAAGTCATTGTACGCTTCCCTCTTCTCTTCCTTTCTCTTCCTCTACAACTTTCATCCCTCTCCGGAACAACATACCACACACCACGCACCAAGCACCACTCCTCCCTCTCCGGAACAACATACAACACACCACGCACCAAGCACACACACATACACAACAACTTCTGAAAATGTCATCGAGCAGAGTCGAAAGCCCGTGCTGGTGCTTGCCCGGAATTCAAGGCCTCGCAGAGGACAACGCCGCAGTTCATATTGCCTAGGCTATTGCTTTCGTTATCGAGAAAAGCTTAGCTGTGAGCATTATCGTCACATTATTGGGCAACATTCTTTCATATACCCCTGCCTTCGATAACTCAGGAATGGGGTTTTGGACTCTTATGATGGTGACTGTCCCCAACAGTGCCCTTATGTACGGGTTAATGTACAGAAGTGCCTGCCGAGGAAGCCCGGCTGAAAGGCCGTTGAAGGAAAGATCATGGAAGGCATTGTGATGCCGAGAGTCTTGCGCTATATATAGAAAAACTGGTATACAACTTGAGTCAATGAATGTTCTGATCATCTATGCGTACATGCGCGCAGGTCTTGTCCTCTTCCCGGAACAATTGCCCATGGGAAAACGGAAGGCAATGTGACCTTGTATCCTGCATTACTCTTGTTGCTGTCCATGAACGCTGTCTTTGCACTATCTTGAACACATGAGATCCTGGCAAGCTTGCCCTCAAATTGTCTCGATTGGAAGTCAGATAAACTTGATAAAGTACTGAGTCACCCACATTGAGCTCAAAGCTTCTCGTTTATTAGACCAATGGTTGACATTGGTAACAGCATGGCTCTCAAACCACCAGTTCAAGTCTCTATCTGCTGGCAATCGATCAGCTCGAATGTGAGATCCAATTCAAAAGCCTCTATTCCAACACGGTCTTGGAAATCACGTGCAGTCTTATTCCCAAAAGTGGTTTGCGCCACGACGTCTTTTGTGCTCACATCCAGTATAACGCTAAGAGGCGACTTGGGATGGGTTGCTCCATGCAGATGGACTGGCGTGCAAGGTGTGCTGCAATCTGGTCTTTCCACAATACGAAAGCGTTGTTCAGAGGAAGATAGCCTTCAGCCTGGTTACGGGCGGATCCAACCTCTTGAATATGCTCTTGTAGCCTCTCCCGAAGATCATGTAAACGGTCGAATTGTGCCATGAAGTTGGCTAACAGCAGCCGGGCTAATGCGCAGCTCACGTATGTGGTTACTCACGAGAGTCAGGAGCGTAAAGTGAGGGTCCCCATGTTGATTAGGGGAGTGACCAATAAGGTAAGTTACTGTAAACGAGTGTCTTTTGTACTGTATGCAGATTCGGAGAATATTTCCAGCTTCTTCTACTTTATTGTATAATACGTAAAGTGGGCAGTCTTGATAAACCTCACCCCCCTCAATGGTTCACCTCCAGTGCCGATTCCCCCTAGGGAGACTGGGTGCTCCCTCTTGCTTGCTCCTCCTACCTCTTTCAGATCTGCCTGTACGTACTTACCCGCTACATGGCTCTCGCAAGTGTTCAACCTGAACATAATCGTAGGGAAGGACTCCAACGAAGAGAAAATCCCAACAGCAGCCCTGGTACCTAGCTAGGATCGCACTTTGGGTTCCGCCGCTCCAGTATTCAACCACACACCTTTCTTGGAATGGTGTTTCTGAAGCACTGATCACGCTTCCAGCCTCCAAGGCTTGGAGCAGGCTCTGGTGGATCAAAGCGAGAAAAAAAAAAAAGAGACGGCTCTTTGTCACCCAAAGGCGATATCCCTGGTCGAAATATTGGCTTTCTGGTACAGTTTGGTGCAGATCAGTCTGCCTCGCACCATGTTCCCCGGAAAGTACCCATTGCTGTTGACTGTTCGCTCGTGTTTCAATTCTTCGGCGTTTTAGCGCGAAAGGTTTACCAAACAGCGGTAGACATGGTTGCGCACGGGCGAGATTTGACAACGGTCTCCACGTTGCGGAGTCTGGGACGTGCGCAGGCGCTTGTCCAAACCGAGCGTAGAGCCATGTAACTTATCTTAGCCAACAGAAGCCAAACTGCAAAAGGAGTCGTCGACAACGGCAGCGCTCCCAAAGTCGCCCCGGCCAAGAGGGTGCGCGAGCTATCGGGCGTGTTGCGCGTAGTCAAGGCAGAGCGGTTCAAAACCCTGTCGAACGATGAAGACGGCATGTGCGTGAAGTAGTACACGTGGAAGGTAGACAAGGCTTGGTTGGGAAGCACGTCCTCACCTCCGTCTCTACCAAGCGCCGCATTCCGACGAGACGTTCATCTTAGTGCAGGCCCGGACGGAGCACTGCGGGCTCAACGCCTGTCTCTTTAAGAGAAAGCTCGTAGACAGTCCAACCTGCGAGTGCGGACGCTGCGAAGAGGCGGTGCTACACATGATGCTGCACTGCGATCGGTATCAAAGCGTGGCGAGAAGCAGCAGGCGACAGGCGGGGAGACGCTTCGTACCTGCTTAGAAAATGGAGCGGTCGTAAGGATGTCAAAAACGGGCGGGCTCGTGAATGGCCCACGCGAGAGTGGGGGGCCGGATCTGAAGGTCGTTGGAGCTTGCATTCGTTTTTCTTACCAGACTGGCAACTGTCTCGTTCTTCGGACATGAGGGTCGGTTGAGGTGTTGGCTAATCTTTCAGGTTCTGAGTGCAAGGCTACGTTCGTTGTAATGTAGGCAGCGTTTAGCGGTGCCCGTGTAGAACCTGAATGAAAATCATCATCATCATCATCATCATCATCATCATCACCATCATCATGTTTCATCGTTGGTCAACATGGACGAGGCAACTCGTGATTTGCGCGTTTTGCCGTCTCTTCAGACTTGATGAAGCATGCTTTCGATGACTCGGATTTGCATCGTCGGATAATTTGTGTTGGAACGGAGCCTGTACATCTGGGCCACTCTCTCCAAGAGACCAGGCCTGCAGATTCTGAGAGCACCGTGCACTGCATGCACTGCAGACTAACTCGCGCAGCACAGTGACCACGCTGTCTCACTCTGGAGAGGATGGACTCTTGTGTTGATGGTGTCAAGAATGGCTCGGCCGTGGCGCATAAATAGCGGCTTTTGGACGCATGAACCTTGGCCGACAGAAGTTCGCAACTTCGTATCATCTCTAAATTATTCCACGTCGCCAAACCATGTCCAACTTTCCGAAAACCACGATCCGCTTTCCCGACCTTTTCACGGGCTTCTTAAAGGAAGTCCCGAAGCTTAACAAGAATTACGCCACGGTCAGGAACCAATCTGAGATCTTTGTTAGCAGGTATTCTCCCATCGGGCAGACAACAGCAGGATGGATAGCGAAATAACTGAGGTTCGGCAGCGCCTGTGACCTCTCCTCGGCGTCAAAGCGAGCGGTTCGAGAATGCGACTTTTCATACTTCGCCGCCGTGATGGTTCCTTCAGCAGACAAGAACAAGTATCGAACAGTATGCGACTGGGGAAACTGGATCTTCCCTTTCGACGACATGTTTGACAACGGCGCACTGCGGGACGACCCAGATCGAGCAAACGCTGCCATGTCACAGTTGCTTGCCACCTTCGAAGGCGGCTGCCAGCAATCTCCAAAGGCTAGCCTCGAGGACAGGGCCACTAGGGTCATTGTGGACTTCCACGCGAACGTGTGGAATGCTATCCAATCGGGAGCCTCTCATGGTGCGTCGCATCTCTGCAGTTCCAGCCACCTGGGGTCCATTTAGTCTGTGCTAATCGATCAGATGTGCAACAACGATACCGCAAGGCCATGGCTCAGTACTGCGCCGGCACTGTCAACCAAGTCTATAACGCGAGGAGTACTCGAGTGCCCAGCGTGCAAGAAGTTCTCGACACAAGGCGTCAGTCGGTCTGCGTCCTGCCCTTGTTCGCACTCATCGAGTTCGCGCATGATATCGCACTACCCGATGAGATCTTGAACAGCGCCACAATAAGCGATATCCGAACGCTGGCTATCGACATCACGCTCCTACACAACGACCTTCTTTCGTACCCGAAAGAAGAAGCAGAAGGCGTCCCGCACAACCTCATTGCAGCATGCAGAAAGGGGGGCATGACAGCCCAGGAAGCTGTCGACCGTGTTGAGCTCGAGATCAGGCAGCGGCTTGTCTTTCTGGAAGGCGCACTCATTCGAGCGGTTGAGATGGGGAGCCGATGGCACTGCAACACGGTGAGATACATTGAGGGAGTGAAAGACGTCGTCAGGGCAAACCTCTACTGGAGTTTCCATTCGGACAGGTTTTTCTCGGATGAGCAAAAGACTAGGCTGTTGACCACCCGCTTGGTAGATGTTTCCCTTATGTCCGATTTCGACGAAGGGGACATGGTCATCGAAACATACCTGCACAGTGGACAGCAGCATGGTCTATGTCGTTTGTCCAACGATGTGGCATCTCCAATAAATGACGCCTTTGCAAGAGCCTGCCACACCGAAGGCCTGAAAACAAGTCTCAGAGGAACTTGCCGGCAGAGCGAGGTTCAGAGTTGGTGAGAATAAAGTTTTGATTTGAGCTCAATCAGAGAAAATCACAACGTAGATGAGATGGTAGGAAGGGATCCAGTTCATAGCAGAAAATCCACTCCGCAAGAAGAAACGTTTGAAAAGGCACGACACCCATTGTCTTCCACTGCCTTCGAGCTATGTAGTGTTCATTCTTCGTTTCAGACGATAGCAGCGATTATATCTGTGCGATTTCAACAGCCCATTGCGATGATTGTTGCTCGCGTGGTGCAGATCGAGTTTTGGTGTGCCGTTGATTTTGAGATCATGGAGCCTCCGACTTCTGCCGGCCTTCTTGGAAGACGCCTTAACACTTCTCGCGCCCATCGATGTCGAAGTTGTGTGGGACACCCCGCCATCTCCGCCCTTTTGTTGGGCCTCGACCGGCGGTTCACGCGAGGTGTATGCTCCACAACACATTTCATGTCTCTCGGCCGTAGCTGTTCCGCGGTCGGATCGTGTTTCTGCAGATGGTCCACAGGTCTCTTTCGCAACTTGGCCGGCGAGTCTTTGCAATTGCCGTTCCTGCAGATCCAGACGAGCTTCGAGACCTTCCACGCTGGAGGCGAGTCGAGCTACAATCGAGCGATGATGGAAGCGATCGTCATGCGCTGAACTAAAGTCGACGCCATATGGATCTGGCCCAGCCTCCAGACTTCGCCCTCCAGCATCGTATGATGTTAGCCGTGGAGCGGCCTGGTCTTCCTCGAGCGCCTCTTGACTGATTTGAGCATGGTCACACGTCCGTTCTCTGTTTTGTCCGCGTAAAGAAAACAACATAACACCAAGAGTTGAAGCAAACATCCTGGCCTCCAAGCTCGATGATTTGGTCCCAGGAGAGCTTCTACCACGTGATTGATGCTGCAACAAACTCAAATGGGCATGTACCAACGGCCGCCTCCAGATCCATGCAGGTAGTCTATGGGAGCTGTAAATTTACTGCACTTCACTGTACCTTATATCTGGCAGCATGATAGCCAACTGGGCCTTCCGGACACGCTGCGGGTGTGGGGGTCAATTCACAGTCATTCTTTCGACCGCCCTACCATCAGCGCTACACATGCACGTGTTTCTGATACGCAAAATTGCAGCAGAATCGACCCCTTTGACGTTGTATGAGATTTCCAGGATCTCACGTCCACTGTGGCATAGGACCCCTTTCCCCCACATACTCTCAAACATATCACTTCGTTAACACCGTTTCTTATATCAAGGCAGGGCTATTGTGCTTCCTTCGCTGTGCCATGAGATACTGCGCTCCAACGCTTTCGCCCCGAGCTGGATCCCCACGACCGCATCCCAGGATCAGATATCACAATGCCCTCAGCGACACTCGATGGACATGGTGGATGGAGTGCATGTGATGAACCCGGCTTTGAGTATCTCAGCGCACTTACTTCACCCACCCCTGGCCCAGACGCGAAGACTTTCTCCATGCTTCAGGACGTGAGTGGAGGGTGCTGGGTGAGAATTTGTCACCACATTCCCTGGAATGGTATCGGAAGCAGTGAGGCCGAGAGTGTCGATCTGGTCAACGCTATGACACAGGACACCGACTCAGAGACGCCTGAGATTATGGAAGAGTGCGTAAGTCGAGACGTAGGGGCCAGCACGGTTCATTCCACACAGCGCACACGTAATGCCGTTAGCATTGACGTGGGCGTTGCCAAACGAGCTGTGGCTCGCGATTCACACCTGCGATTCATCCGACGACGACCCAAAGCCGTCGCGAGCGCAAGTCAACTCGATGCGCGACTCAAAATGCAACATCCCAGAACTACAGCTACCAGTCTTGATGAGCGTGTCGCGCTGGAAAATGACCCGAGTCTGTGGAACGCAAACAGTCTATATCCGCAGGCTTTGATCCTACCACCGTGTCACTCTTCCACCATTGGATCGGCTGGCAGACGATCTATTGCAGCTTCATCAGGACTTCTCAGCCCATGGCTGATGCCAAACTTCCATCAAGTTGAAAGCAGGTCGGCAAAGGGGTCGGCAGAGGGGTCTACTAACGAGACTTCACGCTCAAGTTCAGCTTGCTCGTTTGACGTTGACGAGATCATTGACGTCCAGCCACGCCTCGACAATCAGCCAGGCTATGAGGGCTCAAAGAGGATGGAGGGCGAATTCCGAGAGATGTGGCTGAAAGTTCAATCAAGGACTGTGAAACGACGGGAACCAACCCGTTTGGCGAAAAGTACTTCATGGTGGCAGCGTACTATATTATGAGTCTATTGATGCGGACGGTAGATTCTATGGTTGTAACAGCTTTCTTCTCCAAGCTCCGTTTTGCTGTCCCGGTTGTGCTCGAAAGAGGCCATGCAATAACTTATTTGGCCGTGAATGAAATTATTCCTCAATAGGAGGTACTTGATTTGTCGGCTCTGGTAATCTGCCTCCCCATCATTTCAGACTTACAGTAAAGCACGCTCCAATCAATTGTGGTTACTGTACAGCAGCGCGAGCATCTTCTCAACGCCTGATGGATACCCCTCCAGGTGTCCGACTCCGAACGAAGGGAAGTCATTCTATACTGGGGCAAATTCATCGGTCGCCGCTTGTCTCAGTTTTGAGTCGCCCCGAGCGCTCGCATACGACAACCCACGAAATCGCCGTTCCCTGTCTGCGGGCCGGCGATACCGAGCACGTACGTCAAGCGCCGAACAGTGAGTCACTGTAACACTACGCTATAACTTTATATACTGACTTACAACACCCTCTTCCGACGGGTGCGTACCCGTTCAGACGACCCTCAATCTCACACTCCCACAATCTCTCAATCTCGCAATCTCGCAATCTCGCATTCGGTCAGGCCTCACCACCACCAATCTTTGTACTTCCAAAGAATTGAAGATGCCACTCGAGACCATACGATCTTGGGCAGCCTCCGTCGTCATGGGAGACATCAACTTATCTTGGTACACGATACCGGTCTACTCCACTTTTTATCTGTTGCCGCAATGGTACGCTCACTTCGCCTACACCATGTCCACCGGGAAGTTGGTCGCCCTCAGCCCGCCAGAGAACCTTACAACCGTTGCGAGCTCAGACCCTGCTCTTCCTTCCTCAACTCGTCGCCGCATACTCCACGCTGAGGCAGCGAAGACGAACGTGGAGAAAGACTTGGCACTGTACTCGTTGACCGTTGTAGCCGGAAACTACATCGGCTTGTCGTACGGTTTGATGAACGGCTTGACCCTGGGCTACCTTGCCATGAGTCTTGCCTACATCGAAGCCTACATATACAGCGACACCGCGATGATATCCGTCCTCGGCTTCGGTTTCCTCGCTGTACGTCAGGCCATCTTCTGGACAGCATTTATTCTAGTCGGGAAGCATTCTTGAAAGGTGGCTGTATGATTTACGGTGCGCAAACAGTTCCCCTGGCCTTGACGGCGTCTGGCCTGTCAATCGTACTCAATTTTGTCAGTCCTTACAGACACGAACTTGTAAAATCTTGGGCCGTGTCCAGGTCTTGCACGCACGCTGCCTGATTGAGGAACCGGGGTCAGATATTCATAATACCTCTGCTACACTCCGTAACAAATAAACAATGTTCCTCTATTGCAGCTACTGTATCCAGAATCACAGAGATACATGAAGCTTCCAGTCACTTGTGATGCCCTGGCCAACTCTCCTGCACCTTTTCTGGGCAGCCCCAACGTGTTGCACCCTTATGTCTTACAAGCCGTTCCATCCTGCCATGCATTCAACAGCAACAATGCCCGACTACACATTGACTCGTCCGAGATACGTATCAGCTCGCCGTACAGCTCGCCTGCCGCCCTAAATTAGCTCACCACTGATAGTCTCTTCCAAAGTAAGATGTCGCACTCACGCTTTGATCCTGCTCCTTCACTGCCTAACGGGAAAACCCTGGCGCAAGCCTGTCTGGTCAAGCTCTCGCAGCCGCTCCTGCCGGGCTCATCATACCCCGAGTTCTTGAAAAATGGATGTTCCAAAGCTTCGCGGGCAGTGGTGCGCTTTTTCGGATTGAACGATAGAAGCCCACGTAGAAGGTGCAGCACGTTTGTCGAAGCGCTCGGAAAGCTATCTGTCCACGGTTTGCCAGTTTTGGCGATTCGGCCAGAGAATGTAGTTTCGATGTAGTTTAAGGCCCTCCAGCTACAAGTGGCAGCCAAGTCATCTTTCGAGGGGTAGCCGAGAGTCTCCAATATCAAACTCAGCTGATGGTGGTAATGTTTTCCGGGAAAGAGTACCACTCGCCCAAGCATCTCTCCCAAAATGCATCCAACAGACCACACATCCACAGCTTTGTTGTACTTAGACAGCATGATCTCCGGTGCGCGATACCAGCGTGTGGCAACATATTGCGTCATGTGGCGGAATATCTTCTCACTGTCTTTTTCTGCCCGTGCTAAGCCAAAGTCGCATATTTTCAAGTCCCAGTTCTCTTTGACCAAGATGTTGTCCGGTTTCAGGTCCCGGTGAATGATGTGCGCCGCGTGGATAGCATTCAGGCCGCAGAAGATCTGGTGTGTCAAGTATGAGATGTGGTGCTCGGAGAGCGGCTGCGCGCGGATGATTTGACTTAGATTGTGTGGCACGAACTCCTGAACAAAACAAGCCTCTGAGAACCGTGTCAAGTCGTATGGCCGAATTGTGTCAACCAGCGCTGTTATATTGTCGTGGCGGAGGTGGTGGAGGATCCTGATCTCCCGCAGCGTCCGACTCCGCACAAGCTTGTCGTCCAAGTGCTTTATGATCTTGATCGCAACTTCGTCTTCCGAATTCTTCGGCGTGGCTTTGTAGAAAACCCCGTATGCACCTTCCCCTACTTTTCGGATGATATTGTAGCGTTCCAACAGATCGTCATGCCTTATGCTGGAAAGCGGTGATGGAAGGTACTGGTCCATCGGGCACAGATGCGATCCCGTGGTATATGCCTTTTCAGTGCCACGAGAAGGACCTTAGAGTAAGGTCGAACAAAGCTTAAGTACTGTGGACTGCAGGACAGTGCACACTTGAGTAGTGATTTGCGGCTCAGGCTTTGCGTCCCCGAATGTCGGTCCCTTCTCCCGTCCCTCCAATCGGTCAGAACGCCTCCTGCTGGAGAGAAAATCTGCAAGTCATTTCTAGGCAGAGCAGGGTTTAGCACAACTATCCGAGCGCCAACGCAAGTCGGACCACCGAGCACCAGCGCCGTTCCCTCTTTTACGATAAATGATCTGAGTTGGTAGCTTCCCGATTGAGAAGCTTCAGCTTCCTTCCACCGGTGGTCGAGGTCGAAACTTTGTTTGCGGCGCCCTTTCCGTACCCCTCGACGGGGGGCACGTCCGGTACGTAGCCTGTGATTAGGTTAAATCCTTTGATCATGACTTGAGTTTGCCGTTGCCATTTCTGACATCCCAAGAATCCGAAACCACCATACACTACACATCCGTGGAAATGACTGACCCGCTGAGCCGAGTGGAAAATGGAGTTGACAAACTGTTTGAGAAGAACAGCGTAGGCAGTTTCCTGTGGACGGGACTCACTGTCAAGGTCAAGGACCGGAAATCGAGAAATCTGAAGACCATTCTGTCTGGCGTGAACGGTATGGTCAGAGACGGGCAGCTGATGGCTGTGATGGGACCCTCGTGAGCAAACCTGCTTTTGGTACCCTTACCCATTAAATTTGGGCTACCCTTACCCATAACTTGGGTACCCATGGAGGCGGCGCCTCACCCTTACCCATAATGGGTACCCATTGTAGCAGGTCTTGGCATTCTCATTCCCGCCCTTTCCGGTCTTGGGTGGGGTGCAGGTCATGTCCAACGGCTCTTGAGCGATCTCTCGTATATTGATGTCTTACAGGCGAAGCGGATATGGCAGTCAGTAATGGGCTTGTTCAACACTGGATAAATTGATCCCACAATGTTTCGAATCCGTCAACAGTCGGCTGATCAAGCCAAGCTCGGACGCTGCTCAGCCCTACCCCTTCTTGTAAGGTGCTTGCGACGAATAAAAGTGAATGATCTTATCAGATCACATCTAATGGGTACCCAAAGGGTACCCTTACCCACTAAATCTCTTGTTCATACCCTTACCCATCCCCTTAAGGGTGGTACCCTTACCCATCAAATGGGTACCCTTACCAAAAGCAGGTTTGGGCGAAGGCAATCCTTCTCGTCTGCTCGGAGGCAAGTCCACCTCGGATACCGACAACCGGACATGGATGCGGTGCGAGCTGTGATCAATTTCACCCTGGCGACTAAGCGATTTGAGCACGACACGAACCAGAGATGGCAGACGATGAGGTAGGATCTGGACAGCGATCGGAGAACGCGACCCTATAAATGATCAACACCGCAACCACCACACACACCCTCGTGCACACGGCAGGACCCGCTTCATCCGCCGGAGATGGGACGATGAACACTTGGAAACACAGCTTCAAGAAAACCTGCCGACCATCCATCACGAAAAGTCGAAGCAAGGAGACATACACCGTTTGCTGGCCCAGAGTGTTGAGGAACGATGTACTTGAATTTCTGTTAGGTTTAGCCTCACCAGCTGCACGTAAATCTTGCGACGTAGATAGTCTGTTGCCCTTTAGGTGCTTAGCGCCGGGCGGAATAAATTCCTCCTCCTCCTCCTCCTCCTCCTCCTCCTCGCTCCGTTGCCGCTTCTTCCAGCAGCTTTGCCTGGTGGAGGAGGGCACGGCAGCCGACGCGTCCCGTTGCGGGCCGCTCCACTTCGCTAGTTCGACACCCAAGGGCAGACTGGGCCAGCTGCCTCCTACACTCTCCCCTCAACTACTTCTTGCCTGCCAGCGTTCGCAGACGGTGACTCACATGCTGTGCTTTCACCTTTATTGTTTTCTTCCTGTTCTATGCCAACCTTGTACCTACAGTCTCCCCCAAATACTCGGCTCCGTCTACTCCTCAACGACCCACCCTACGATCTGCGTGCGTTCCACGCACTTGATGGCTTCGGTGGCTACCTCGCGCTTGCTGAGGATGGCTCGAAGGTCGTTTCCTTCCGAGAGATGGCCAAGTCACATGAGTGTGGCGGGGCATCCTGGCGCACGTCCCAAGCATGAACACGCCAAGAGTCGCGAGAAAGCGTCAGTGCGGCGGGGCCCACTTGCTTGACACTCGATTAACGTTAGCGACGAACCATGCGGGACTGAAAGCCAGTACCCTGATCTGCCCTAGCTGGCCTGGCATACCCTGCCTCCGCTCTACCCCTCATCACCGATTGACACTATGCATTCCTCGGCCCTTCGGCTCCTTGTTGTCGGTGAAAGTGAGTGGACTTTAAGCTCGCGGCTCCGATGCGTCTCACTCACCGACCATCGAGTCGCCGGGCGTCAACAGCATGGTCCCGGGTGATATCGCTCACAATAATATATTCTGCGGGAGTTGCGATCCTGCGCTTCCAGGTGAGGCGCCCGCTTCATCACATCACGGACACCGTTTCACGGACAACGATGGGACAATGAGCTTTCTTGTGACTGCCCGAGATGAACAGAAGGGATTCCAGAGTAGGGACCAGCTCGTGGACGTTTGCCAGTCAAGAATGGTTGTGGTTTAGGATAACGAGTACTTGTCCACTCGCCTTAAAGTTAAAGACTTTGTATAAAAGATTCTGAGGGCAGAAGTAATGCTAGGGAAGGCAGTAAAAACGTTGGCAAGTTTGACGCAGAGGGTTCATGTTATCTGCTGGAGAGTGATGCTATTGGCAAGATAGTGCTGGTAAGGTAGTGCTGGTGAGACAATGCTGGCAAGATTGGTCTTGCCACATTCGACGCTGCTGGAAGGCTATTGCTTGCAAAAGCTGGTCTTGGCAAATTTGACTCTGATGGCATGAGTGATGCCGGCGAGAGGGTGATCTTGGCGGAGGGAGGCATTGATGGGGAGGTGTGCTGGCAGCGGGGGTGCTGATGGCAAGAAGATGTTCTCGGTATTCTTTGACACTCTTGGCAAATCTGACGCCGCTGGCGACAGGATGCTCTTGTTGAATTTGACGCCGTTGGCACGAGTGATGGCGACGGCAGGGTGCTCTTGGCAAATTTGACGCCGCCGAATGGGAGGGAAGCTTGCAGCGGCGGTGCTGATGGCAGGAAGCTGATCTTGGCAAATTTGACGCCGCTGGCAAAAGTGATTCCACTGGCGACATGCTGCTCTTGGCAAATTTGACGCCGCCAGCAGGAGTGATGGCGGCGGCAGGGTGCCCTTGGCAAATTTGACGCTGCTGCCACCAGTGATCCCGCCGGCGAGAAGGTAGCCTTGGCAAATTTGACACCGCCAGCAAGAGTGATGCCGCCGGCGACATGGTGCTCTTGGCGAATTTGACGCCGCCGGAAGGGAGGGAAGCTGGCAGCGGCGGTGCTGATGGCAGGAAGGTAGTCTCGGCATATTTGACGCTCTTGGCAAATTTGACGCCGCTGGCAGGGAAGGGAGCTGGCAGCGGCAGGTGCTGACGGTAAGAAGGTAGTCTTGGCAAATTTGACGCCGCTGGAAGGGAGGGGAACTAGCAACGGCGGTGTTGACGACAGGAAGGTAGCCTTGGCATATTTGACGCCGCTGGCACGAGTGATGCCGCCGGCGGCATGGTGCTCTTGGCAAATTTGACGCCGCCCGAAAGGGAAGAGTGCTGGCAGCGGCGGTGCTGATGGCAGGAAGCTGACCTTGGCAACTTTGACGCCGCTGGCAGCAATGATGCCGGCGAGATGGTGCTCTTGGCATATCTGACACTCCAAAGGGCACAGACGAAGATAAGGAACGAGAGGGACTTCTCGCAAAAGCACCGTGCTTAGCTGCCCAATCCTTCACTGCTAAATGCACAGCGGACTGTTCGAGTCGGGAGCTTATGCTCTAGTTCCTGCGCTACGGACAAAAGGAGAAGACTTCGCATAGATGTAACGTGCGCCAGCTCAGCTAATAATAGCGGTAGCACCGGTGTCTTGCTGCTAATACATTGGCAGATACATTGGCAGAAGAGGACCAAAGAACGTGTGGACACTAGGCAAGGAAGGCACAGATTTTCACTTCAAGGATACGTTTACGATGGAATTTATCGACAGAGGAACCCGAATTTGGCTTCTCTCGCTCGGCGAACGAAATGCCGATCTTCTAACGTTAACCCAATAGCCCTGGTCAAATAGGCTTGCTGGATGACTTGTGAAGAGTCACTTGATGGTCATTCCCGCGAACCGGCCCAAGATCTTTGGCTGTGGCAGTTCGCAACGTAAGGTGGTGGCAGGGCCTACTTTCGCACGCAGTGAACGTTAGTCAAGTCGGACATTTTCCCATGGACTCACGCCGAGCAAGCAACGCGATTCAGGGTAGTGTGATCTGCTCACCTCTTTCGTTTGGATATTGCGTCTGGTCACGGGCCGGGGAATGTAAAGACTTGCGATCTCGCCTGTCACGGATTCGGCGACACTCACATTCCTTCGATGGTCAGATCCAGTTCGCGCACGGCTGCTCAAAGGAGCACTCGCTGGGGGTGGTAGAAGCGCGCTGTACCTCTCGTTCTGTCTTAGAGGGGCCAATCCGTCGGGGAGAAGGCAGACCTCTCCTCCAAGCGTGTCAGAGTCGAGGTCGAGCGAGCGAGGGGACGGACTGGGCGTCCAATTGTCCATGCCGTCGCCCTCGATTTCGCTGATTTGACCTAAAGGGGCGTGACTCAGTGTGCTGAATTGGCCTTCGTCTGCCGACTTTGGCGAACGCATGGATGGATGGATGTGAGCTGAGCAGCCGACTTTCCTGACTTTTCGAACATGATCTCCACTTCTAGTCTCTCCGGTGGCTAGCGGAGGCTGAACAGATGCCGCGGTGGGCTGGATGCATCCGATCTTCCGAGGCAGGCCACTCAGAGGGTATCCAAGGGAAAGCCCATCGTGGTCGGGTGGGAAGAAAAGCTGGATGGACGATGCTTCAGGTCGCGTGTCAACGCACAGTCTGACAGCTGGACGCTCGAAAACCCCACGATCGGTCATTTGCACGACCATGTCCATCGTCGCAGTGATTCTGTGCGATACTCGATCGCAGCTGGCAACGGGACGAACCTCGAAGTAGGGGGACTTCTTTTCGATTTTGTCACGGACAAGGTCATTTTTTGTATCATTCTAAAGCACTGAGCGAGCTGACCAGGTACACCCTACCAAGATCTCGCGCGCCTTTCTGGCGGGCATGTCAGCCCGTAGTAAAGGTGGCGGAGGACCAGCCTCGTGTGAAGTTCAAGGGTCTGGGACGCGCGGGGAAGCCCCCGAACCAATTAAGGACCAGCATCTGCCCTCGCCCCCTGATTTTCGAGCAGTCGGATCGCAGAACTGGGAGGGACAGATCACAAGACCACTGAGCCCGAAGAAGCGGAAGACAGATACACACTCTGCCTTCGGCATACAAGACAATGCTCTTCTACAAGCGGTCGGAGATCTCATTGCGAGAGCTTCGCAGGTACCCAATGAGGCCATTGCCGCTGCTGCCTGTTCGGACGATGTGCGGTCGTTCCGAGCAGAAGTGGAAGAAATCAAGAAAGAGCGAATTCGACTCACGCAACTCATGAACGAGGTGATGGCAGTGTTGTATACACTCAAGCAGGAGGCAGGAGGCATCTCCACCCGACCAAAAAGTGGCGCTTTACCGAGAGGTACAGCACAAACGTCGAGCAGACAAGCATGTTCACCAGTGGCGCCAGTGGCACAGCCCAGCTGGGCCAATATCACAGAGTCGGGAGCAAGTGGTGGCTGGACCACGGTCACGAACGGCAAGAAAAAGTTGAAGAAACATCCGCGGGACCAGCGCCGAGTCCTCTTTGTCAGAAATGTGCAATCGCATAGTTGCGACCCTAGAGACATCATGTTTGAAGTCAATAAGGCTCTTGCCCACGCGAGAGCCCATGTGACAGTAAGACTGACCAAAATGGGATATACGGACAAGGGCAACTTGACCGGCGTGTTGAGCGAGAATGCAAGTGCAGACGAACTACTGAAGTACGCAGCGGTTGTGATGGCTGCAGTGAAGAAGCTAGACCCCGAGGTCGCCTATATGGAAAAGACGGAAAAGTGGCTCAAGCTGAGGGTCCACGGCGTCGCGCTGGACCGCTACATGAACGAAGGCGGACTAGAGGTAGCACGAGAGGAAATCGAGCTGATGACAGGCGAGCACTTGCCTTTCGCACCGCGATGGATCAAAGGCGATACCCTGGCCGAACGCTACGAAAGCGGAAATATCAAGAGGTCAACACTGGTCTTGACCGTGAAGAGCAAGAAGGCGGCGGATGTGATCCTAGCAAAGGGACTGTCCTTCGGAGGCAGACGCCACGAGACAGAGAGGTTCTGGGAACGAGGAGAAGGCGGTATGTGCATGCGCTGCTGTGGTCGAGACCACTTCGGCCAATGCACCGAAGAACCAAAGTGCTTTGTATGTGCAGGCGACCACGAAGGGAGCAAACACGAATGCACAGCAGAAGGATGCAGCAAAAGGTCAGCACCATGTGAACACCAAGTGGCGAAATGCGCGAACTGCAAAGGACCACACACGGCGACATCGCCGCGGTGCCCCGAAAAGCGACCGAACCGACAGTCACGCCAGCAGAAGGAAGCCGAGATGCGCAGCAGCCCACCAGCGATGAAATCGGCAGCAGAAGGGGAGGACCTCACAACGGGCGGAGATGAGATGGAAATGGGGAGGACACCCGCTGACCCGGATGAAAACATCCCAACACAGGTGATCCCAATATCTTCAGAGATGAGTACACCAGAACCATCGCCCCGACCGACAAGAGAACTCCGGCCGAGGACCAAGATGGTGGCAAAGGCGGCCCAGATCTTCGAACCCAGCGACCCGACGCACATGTCTGTTGATGATGATAGTGATACAACATAACTGCAACGGCACGGCTGTGTCAACGATA
>MSJI02000858.1:80433-93567 GCA_001931905.2 Cladosporium sp. IMV 00045 | reverse complement strand
TTTTTTTGGTTGCCTTTATTTCTTCGGCCTGTATTCTCTCCTCGAGCGATTCAGATAGTGGTGTGGATGCACCCTACCTACTTGGTTGCTTATACAAAGCCGGAGAGAAGTGAAGTGAAGTCCAGCAAAGACGAAGTCACGTGGAAATGGGTGGGGTTGGGGGCTTTATTGTTCGAATGGGTTTGTCTCTTTGTTCTTTGCTTTGTTATGTTCTGTTTTCGGCGAATGGTTTGATCGATTGCTTGTTTGTCTACGATTTAGAAAGGACAATGACTGACTTCTGGCTTTGTCTTTGGTGCTTTTGTTCGGCAGGCTGAAATAGGTTATATCTAGGGTGATACAGTCCACTTCACTTCGAATCCGACCTTGACTTCGACTTTCCCCAAAATTCTTTCTTTCGGCTAACTCGAATCGTTCAAACAGGGTGACCGTGGACCTCCTTTCTGCGCCTGCTGATTGATACTTTAGTTGTGACACCGCTGGGCGAGGGTTTGCTTTTTTGCGTTTGTTTGTTGGTTACTCGCCACGTTCCTCCCTTTAGCAACCGCCAATCCTTGCTACGTTCCTTCCTTGACTCGAAGGAAGTTGACTCGACCTCTCTTCAATACGCATACACCGAGGACTCATTGATTCTGGCATTGAAAAGGCTAGGAACTTGGACTTGAGTATGGAGTTCGTGGAGCAAAAGCTTCAGGGGCTGGACGTTGTTGGCGGTGGCGCCAATGATGAGTGTGGCGTGAAGGAGGACATTTCAAAGGACGAAAGGAAAGCTGGACTTTTCGAGCACCTTACTACCAAAGAAAACGCCGTTGGCAATGTCGCCGACCACGACGATGAGACCGCTGAGCACGAGAGTGACAACGAGGTCGAGCAGACTGCCTCCGACGAGAAAGACGAGAAAGATGGCCCAGACAGCGAGTACGATGACTACTGGGACCCTGACGAGCAACCACCACTGAATCTCCACTACGAAGCCCTCAAACACATCGCCGACCACTTTCTCCCCGGCGCACACGGCGCCTGCACCAACATCACGACGCTCGAACGCGGCGGCTGGCACGAAATCCGCGTCCTCCACTTCGAGGACGGCTGGAGTTGCATCGGCAGGTTCACTCGCGAAGCTGAGCCGCTCCACAAGACCGAGAGCGAGCTGGCGACTATGGAATACGTTCGCAAGCATACATCGATCAAAGTCCCTGAGGTTTACTACGTCAACTACAACGAAAACCATGTCGTCGGCGCTCCTTTCTTGCTGATAGAACGTCTCGATGGAAAACCCCTGGGTCTTTACTGGGAGAATCTTTCGCTTGACCATAAGTTGAGTGTTATCGAGCAGTTGGCAGGTGTTTACGGTGAATTGGCCAGCTTGAAGTTCGATCGCATCGGTTCCCTAAAGTCAGATGGTTCTGTTGGTCCGCTCATCGATCAGGCCGAGTGGTGGCATCCGCTTGCAGAGCAGCCGTTTGAGACGACCGAAGAATACCTTTACTCGTACATCAAGGAGGACAACATCAATCGCACCGAGGAGGCTCGAGCCTTATACCCAGCCATCAAATACGAGCTGCACTCTTTCCTGGCACAAAGAGCGTCGGATCCCACTCTTAATGCTCCGTACAGACTCATACACGGCGATTGGAGCCCGCGGAACGTCCTCGTGACCCAAGACAAATCCACCAACCCCCCCAAAATCAGCGGCGTCATCGACTGGGAGTGGAGCTACACTGGACCCCTTTACTACCTCTGCGAGCACCCGAACGAGCTTCTCATCGACGACGACAGCACACCAGAGTTCCGCGCAGAGACAAAGGCGTTGCGCAAACGTTTCGCCTCGACTCTGGCGCACCATTTCCCAAAGGACTCGGCTGACCGCGAGCTCGTCAGGCGCTGCTTCAGGGAGAAGAACTACCTCATGAGCTTTTACGAGGCCGATTTCATCAAGAGCGGGTGGAACGCGGATATGGAGGAAATGATTGCCGAAGATTGGCTGAAAGCCGTCAGAGATACCAGTCGTAAGGCCTCGCCTTACGATAACTCGGATTGGCAGCCTGATACCGAGTCGGAGAGCGAGGACGATGTTTGAAGGGTTGATTCTATGGTTTGTAACCGGTTTTGATCTCGCGTTGCGGTGGATTTTGTTTTTTGTTACTAGTATTGATGGCATGCCCGTTTGAGAGCACGATTTGCGTGCAGGACTTGGGGTCTAAGTAGGCGTTTCAATTGATAGTAAACCACTTCCTTTCTAAATTATGACAAGCCAGGACATCAGAAGTAGCAGTGTTCAGATCCGGGGCGCCGAGCCACTCAAGGGTAGTAGCAATAATTTTCGATCGTTGGGTATCAGATCCTGTGCAAATATCGATACCATGTAGACCTATTTCATACACCTGAAAACCAAAATCCGATCGCCAGAATTCCAAGCAAGCCATCCACTGTACCATAAACCTCATAATTCCATATGTCAACCGTAAATCATCGATCACATTCATTCCCAATTTTCCACCCAATCACACAGCATCAAAGTTCCGTATCATCCTTCCGATCAGCACCTCCGACTCGTCTACCCAGCACAAACAGCAACCCCCATCCTTCTCCCCGATCTCTAACGTTTCTTTGCAGCCTCTTCCGAAGTCCGGTGGCACATAACACACTCCTCGTTCGACATCATGAACCACGGAGTGTGGCTCTTCTCCGGCGGTCCCGAGCACATCCACGGGTGCTTGGTGCAATAACCCTTGCCAGCTTTCTTGCTGGGCTTCTCTTTGCAGCCCCCTTTAGGACAGTGGTGCGTTCTCTCGGAGTCGCACTTCGGCATATTTCTGGTTGTGAAGAATGAATGTAGTCAGCAGTTTGGCACAGGCTCGCAATTGCTGTTAAACGTGTTGCTGTTTTTGGCTGGTATTGCCCTGCCGTGCCTTGGATGGTTTGTTGGTGTTTTCTCTGTCCTTTGCTGATGAACTTTGTGGATCGTAGTATGACTTAGATCAAGAGGGGAAGAGGTCTTGTTAATATTCGAGTGCAGGTAGAGTGTGGTACTGTAGTGGGTGGTGAGAAAAGAAAAGCAGCCGCGTGGGTTTAAGTAGGACTTTATAGCACACCTCACCTGTCGAACGTGAAAGTGTCGTGAGATGAGTGAACGCAGTCTGCTTGAGACACATGACACCAATTATCAAAGTGAAGTGTCGTATGCGTACCTTTGACTGCCGATTGACCTTTTACGAAACGCGTATGATACGAGTGGCGTAAGTGAAGTAGACCGCCGTCCAGTCACTGCATCGCCTAAGTGCAGTAGGACGGCCAGCTCTAGGTGCCATGACGGAAAACATCGTCGTTCATCGATTGTAAGACAAGCAATTTGTATATAAGTGAATAGACCACTCGGACACAGCGATGCCAAAGGCAGTAGAAGAAGCTGTAAAAGTTCATACACGTTGAGATCGATCCACATTGGTAAATTCGAGGAACAAGCGAAATAGGCCAGGAGAAGGAGAGCCAAAAAAGAGTTCATTCGCAGCATCGAGCTAAGGAAATCCAAGACAAGAAGCGGGCATATCTAGTAGTATACTGGTGTGAATAAACGGGGGCTTTCTCACGGGATCCCACTGCGCTGCAGAAAAGACGTTGATAATCCAGAAAGAAGCGAGATCCTCGAATGACATGTCGAACAGTGTATGTGAGTCCAGGTGAGCCGCAGATGGAAGCCAACGCGCAAGCCATTTACGCATCCTCATAGCCTGGTGTAAACGTCCGGGAAAGCGCTGCACTATGAGCTGACTTTATAAGGTAGGAACCAGGCAAAAGAAAAAGATAACACCAAAGAGGAAGCAGGACCGAAGTCAGTCCATTCGCCCACAGAAAAAAGTACATGTAAGTAAACCTATCCCCTGCCTTACTGTCTCACACACATTCCGAGCGCGCACAACTCCGAGCGAATCGCAAGCACAAAGAAACAAGAACGAAACAGAGACAAGTCCAATAAAACGAACAGACAGCCAAATGCAAGGGATATCTTTCTTGTTTGGGTTGACGTATTCTCTATGCCATTAGTTTTACATACGCACCTTCTCCGCGAATGCTTCGCAAGAAGAGAAAGAAAGAAGAAGGCAACATCCACACAAGCAGTCCCCGATTTCGTTCGTAGCAAAATGACTTGCTTTTGCTTAAGCGTAGAAGTTGACCGTGTCCTGCGTCGAAACACATTAGCAATCACCCAAGAAGGAACAAAGCCATCACAGAAACTCACCTTCTTCTTAGCCTGCACCTCGGAAATGGCATCAACGTAATGCTCATGGCCAATCTTGCTCTGCCCCTTCCTCAGCGCGATCATACCCGCCTCGACACAAACGGCCTTGAGCTGCGCGCCGCCGAACTCGTCCGTGCTCCTCGCCAGCTCGGGCCAGTTGACCGCGTCGTCGACGGTCATCTTGCGGCTGTGGATGCGGAGAATCTGCGCACGCGCCTCCTCGTTGGGCAGAGGGAATTCGATCTTCCTGTCCAGACGGCCGGAACGCAGGAGGGCCGGGTCGAGGACGTCGACGCGGTTGGTGGCCGCGAGGACTTTGATGCGATCGTCGGACGCGAAGCCATCCAGCTGGTTCAGGAGCTCCAACATGGTGCGCTGCACTTCGCGGTCGCCGCTCTTGTCGCTGTCGAAACGCTTGGTGCCGATGGCGTCGAGTTCGTCGATGAAGATGATTGAGGGCGCCTTCTCCTTTGCCAGGGCGAAGCAGTCGCGTACGAGCTTGGCGCCGTCGCCGATGAACATTTGCACGAGCTGGGGACCCGCGAGCTTGAGGAAGGTGGCTTCCGTTTGCGCTGCGCAGGCACGTGCAAGGAGAGTCTTGCCCGTACCGGGAGGGCCGTACATCAGAGCGCCTGTAGCGTTTATTAGTACACTTTATTCAAATAGCCATCCTCCAACTCCTGTGGTGCTTACCCTTGGGCGCCTTGATTCCAATCTTCTTGAAGCGCTCAGCCTCCTTCATCGGCCACACGACGGCCTCGACCAGCTCCTCGATCTGCTTGTCCAAGCCACCAACGTCCGTGTACTTCTCCGTCGGCTTCTCATCGACCTCCATGGCCTTGACTCTGCTATCATACTCAGCAGGGAGAGTGTCAAGAATGAGATATGAGTCCTTGTTGACGCCGATGAGGTCGCCGGGCTTGAGCTTCTCGTGGTCCACGAGGCCGATCAAGGGCAGGAAGATGGTCTGGCGGGTCGAGGTCTTGATGACGGCGGATTTGCCCACGCGCGTTGCGTCCAGGTCGATGTTCGCGCCTTCCTCTGCCGCTTCCGCCGTCACGTCGAGGTCGAGGATCTCCACCACGTTGCCGACGAGGTAGGGTAGTTGTCTGTTCGTTGAGAAGTAGCGTTAGCAACCCGCCACTTCTTTCCACTAACAGCGCGCGCGCTGCACGATAGCAGATGGAAACTCACCTGTTATTATCGATCTTGTCGACGTTATCCTTGATCTTCTCATGCATCGTGTTCTTCTCATGCGTCAACCGCTGAAACTCGCTCTTCATGATCCTCGTGTCGTTCTCCAATAACCGCCGCCTGCTGACGATGTCGCGTGTGCTGGAGTTGAGGACCTCCATGTCTATCAGGTCATCCTCCTCCTCGGCCTTGTCGTCCTTCTTCTTGTCATCGGCGTCCTTCATGTCCGCATCGCCGCTGCCGTCGGGCTTCTGGTTCTGCTCGTCGTTGTTCTGGTCCTTGCCATCGCGCTCCATGTCGTCCAGATCTTCGAGGGTCGACATTTTGGGCTGGTGTGTGCTGGTGTTTGGCTTGAGTTTGTACGGCGATTCAAAGGTGTATTGAACAGATGGTGGTGTGTGTGGTGGTGAAGTAGTGAAGTTAGGACGTCAGGCGGTGATGGGCTGCGTTGCTCTGCTCTGGTGTAGATGTCAACGCCAGCGTTCTGACGAAACACCCGGAGCTTCGCTCAAGCAGCGCCGGCTGCTCGGGACACTTACCCTGAGATATTGGGTGGGACTTGCCAGACTGCTCTTATTATAATAAAGTATTATTATCTTAACCTCATGGTCGCGACACTCTTCATTTCGAGCTCGTAGCATATTTGCAGATAGTCTGAACACATGTGCATTAGTCATCAGCTCCACGTCACTCACTCTGACCTGAAACCCCCAGGATACTCGACTAATGAGATACGAAAGACGATGATTACATTTACCTATCGAAAGCACGGCGGTGTTTTGCGCAGAGAAAAGAACGCTCGAAAGGCAAACGAGGCATAGACAACACAAAAGCAGATAGATAAACAGCGAACAGAAAAGGGAAGAAGAAAAAAAAAACGAAAAAAAAAAAACACAGCGCCTCCCAAAAACACCTTGCCCATTTCCCAATGTGCCGTAAGACCAGAAAAGAGAGCAGTCCCCTTTCCGCAAATCCCAAGGATAGACCCCCTCGCAACGAGATAATAACCCACATATCCAAAGACGACGACATAGCAATATCTCCCTCCCCATTCTTGAAATCGTACACAGTGTACATTTTACGTCTCTTCCCCCTCAACCTCAGGGACTCGTAACATCTCAACATCACCACAACCCAGCCTCACCCGTAAACCATCCGAAAGTAAACAAAGTCACACCAATCATAGCGACCATGAACCCATAGGTCTGCTTCTCCATCAAACTCATAGCACTACTGCACGTCGCGCACACGTAGTCGGCCATGGGCGTGTATTTCTGCGGCTCGTACATGCCGAAAGTGAACTGGTTCCAGGTGCCGAGGTAGCCGGCCTTCGCGGTGGCGGAGACGTCCTTGGCGGCGTCGTGGACGATCAGAGTGTACGTCTCGGTCAGCAGGGGCGTCACGCCGGTCGCTTGGTAGGCGCCCGTGTCCCAGATGACGGACTGCGTCGACTCGAAGGACATGTTGGCCGAGATGGTGTACATGGCCTGGTTCTGCGTGCAGGTGGCCATGACGTCGACGGCCTTGGGCGCTTTGGAGAGCGAGGTGTAGTTCCAGACGAAGGTGACTTCGTCTTTGATCTTGTAGTAGCTGGCGGGGGAGAGGGCGTTGGGGGTGATCATGGAGGCTCCGCCGGAGGGGTTTCGGGCGTCGAAGGTCGGCTCGGAGTTTGTCTTCGTTCCGCTGCCTGAGCTCTTTGCTGATCCTGAGGTCTTTGTGATGCTCGAGCCGCCGCTGCTGGTCTCGTCTCCGTTCTCGTCATCCTCATCGTTGTTGTCTCCGCTGGCAGTGGAGCTGGTGCTGGCGCTTGTTCGGGAAGCACTCTCGTTATCGCTTGTACGGCTACCGGTGTTCTCAGCAGAGCTTTCCCTAGATGAGCTCTCCCTGGAAGAAGCAACATTGGTCGTGGAAGAGTCGTCCTGACGATGGAAAAGAACCGGTGAGATTTCCCGCTTCAAGGCATCGAGAGGGTGGCTAAGCATCGATGCCGACGATGTCGCGGCAAGGAGAATCATGGAGGACAGAATGGTTGCGGGCCGCATGATTGCGACGAGTGTGTATGCGTGTACTCTTGAAAAGCCCTGGCTACCCTCGCGAGGGCGGTGTGTGGTCTCACAATGAGAGAGCGAATGTTGCTGCGGTGGGACGCGTGGCGCACCAAAGTCTAGTCGGTTGCTGCTGTGGTGTTTGTTTTGACGGCTCGTTCTTCGGTGTAGAGCGAGCGGAGAGCACGGGAGCTCAGATGGGAGGTGCTGGAGCGGTTGATGAAAAGCGAATGGAATGTCGTGGCAGACGGCGAGGACGAAAACAAGAGTCGAGATCGAGTTGGTGGATTTGCAGTATTATGCTGCAAGTCAGGGAGGTGCATTAGTCCCAGGCCCTCTCCGCTCGGCTTCCCGACTGCCAGAGACTCTAAATTTGGACGGATTGAGTGGGCCAACGCTTTGCTTTTGCTTGACTTTTGCCCTTGCCGCCGTTGGCGATGGGCCAGATATGCACATCAACGCTCTTGGTCATGTTCAACCTCACCTTCTTCCTATCGTCACGAGTGTTATGTATGTGACACCGCAATAGCCTCTGTGAATAGGTAGTATCGTCGAGTCTAATTTGAATTCGATTGCATGCGCCTTCGCTCCCTCAGCAACCGTCTTACGTTACTGGCTTCCCGGCATGTCTCGACGATCTTACGCCACCAGGCTAGGCTGTTCTGAGAGGAAGCGGGCGAGATACGATCGCTAGCTTGCTTGACACGACACCTGCACGAGCAATATAGTGAATGATCTCGCCACAGACTGGAATCGAATAGAAGCAGAAACTGTCATTAGCACCTAGGCATCAATCTTGAGTCAAAAAGCTGATCAAAGAAACTCCTTCATCAAGGCCTCCAGAGTACTCGATCTTTCCTGTCGCATTATCCCAGGCTGGTTGCAAACAATCTTTGCGCGTGCGTCAACCACGAGCAAGAACAGTTCTTGCCCCAATTGCACTCCACCGCGCTGACTCCAATTTCCTCGCTTCTGTTGGTTCGATTGTGCTCCAGTGCCTACGCACCAACGACTCTTCTTGCGCTTTCACCTGAAAACATGGGGCCCGGACGTTGAGTGTCGTGTGCCTAGCCCTGTGGCATATCGTCCGTAGACAGGCGACTTGCAGGCTTATCCGTTACAATCCTATCCCCAAGCTCTCCATTACGCACAGCAGCCTGCTCCGCGTCGCTCGGAAAGACTACGTCGTCCAGCGGTGTGATATGGCCATGCGTGATAGTTGCTGAGCCGAAGTTTGTCAAAGTGTAAGAAGGCCCACTTACTAATCGGCTTCGCTTTAGAGGCACCCAGCGCCCACTGTCGAAATTGTTTATCGCTGCATCAAGCATGTTCCGCAAAGTCAGTCCACTCTTCGACTCAACAGGCGTACTCTTGCCTTAATCTAGGAGATGTATCTCAACCATGCCACTACGTCTTACACGTTGATCCTCATTTCTAAAACTCGCTTCGGCCTTGAAGCATGGAGGGTCCGAGATGAACGTGTCTTCTCGCAAGCTAATTGACTGCTTGGCTAAGAATGGTCTGCAGTCCAGGCTGACAGACCTGTCGCTCAACCAATCCTCCTGTTGGATGCCCCAGCCGCTATCGTTGTACAGCGCCGGGTTGAGAGTCGCTGGCCTCCTCCTCGAACGCGCCGCGACAACGCCGTGATTGGTGCCAGACGATCTGTATGTGTCCTGATCTACAGTCCAGGTTTCAATAGGCCCTCCCTTCAGACGAAGAAACATCTTCTCCTGGATAGCCGGGGTAGCAGCAATGACCGCTTTGAACCGTTTAGAGACTCGTTGGATGACGAAAAGTTGCTGCATGGAGAGATTGATGAGGATGGCATCGAGTAGCTCGTCAGTCTGGAGGACCGCCTGGCGTGCCGCATCTGTGGTCATGGAACGAGTGGCGCGGCGAGTGATTGTAGTGTTGGTGTTGGGGGATTTGCGCTTTTGTACTTTGCGTGCTGGAGTTGAGGTTTCTGTGCTTTTGGCGGTGGTCTCGTCGATCGCTGATGTTGTTGTTGTTGCCTGGGTGTCTGTCGCTTTCATCTTCTACGAGTATATTAGCAAGGCCCGAGGTCACAATCAGCAGTGGCGCCGTGTAAGTGTACATACCTTACGTGAGCCTCCCCCACCCGAAGGAGCAGCACGCTTCTTTGGCGCCATGGTTGTTCTGCGCTTTTCGAGTGCCGTGCCTTGTTGAAGTTAACGAAAACTCGAGTGGGTGGGTGAGAAGAAGTGGTGAGGAGGAGGTTTTTAAAGCCGTCTAGATCACATGCAGTGACGCGGTGAGTCACGAGCGTTCGCTGTGAGGCGAAGGAAGGAAGGAGCAAGTGAAGGAGCTCATGTAGGGAAGGAGCGAAGGCGGGCTGAAATGGCAGACTTCACATTCACATGCTATTAATGGACGAAGTGAATTCACATAAGACGTGTGGGAATGCTGTGTCAATTTTCCTATTCTATGTTTACCTGCATCGTCAAGTCATTCATTTCATTCTCATAATACAAGTCGTCTGTTCGTCCGCCCTTCCATGTCGGCGGCGGTTCGTCATGCATCGATCCTCATCGCTTCATTTGATCGTTGTTCTCATCCACCCATTCGTCAATCCCTGTCAAGCATTTCCTTATAATCGAATCAACCCAATACCCACAGAAGCCTCTCAAATCAAACCAAATCAACCCCCCTCACCCCCAACCCTCCCCCTCCCAAAATCCCAAACCCCCCTCTCCTCATCCAACCCCACGCCCACCTCCTCCGCCAACGCCCTCACATCTCCCAACCAAACCAACCCCTGCGGCGCAAGCGAGTAAGCGTGACACTCATTCTGACACCTAGCAGCCTGCTCGAGGAAAGCCTCGCATCTCGGATCGTGCGTGAAGAAATTCACAATCCAAGTCAACCCCACGCGCAAGACGGCGCAGAGGCGGAGGAGCTCGCGCGTTTGCTGCAGCAGGGGACGGGGAGTGGTGGAATCGCTGAAGAGGATGTTGGAGAAGTGAAGGGTGCGTATGGAGGTGCTGTGCGTGGTGAGGAAGGTGATCATGTCGAAGTCTTGGATTATGGGGCGGTAGTGTCTGCCACGTTCGGGTTTGGGGTAGAGGGCGGTGAGGTCGAGGTGTGTGAGGGAGGGGAATTCGAGCCCGGCAAAGATGGCGAAGAGGCTGATTTCGGTGCGGGTTCGGCGGATGGAGGCGTTGTGCTGGAAGGCGAGCTTGAGGTGTTGTAGTTTCGGCGCGGCGAGGGAGAGGATGGCATGGCATGTTTCTTGCCAGGAGGTTCTGTCCCAGCCGGTGTTGATGTGGAGTTCGATTGAGGTGAGGTGTGATAGCTTCGCTTGACAGATGGCGAAGGCGCGGTGGCTGTTGAGCTTGGTGCATCGGTCGGTGACTTCGTCGGAGTAGGGGAGTTCGTCCGTGATTCTCAATTTGGTGAGGTGGATCTTGGGGTGAGAGAGGATGGAGAGCACGGCCTCGCTATCTGTGAAGTTGTCTCTTTTCGTGACGGGTGTTGGAGCCCGACGATGGTAGAGCTTGCTCTCGGCTTTGTACTCCCTGCTTAGAACGACGGGCTGGAGAATGCGACTTCTAGGCAGCATGTTGAAGCCAGGGCGATCACATGTGTCGGCGAAAGAGAATGCTCGCACTGCTGGAAGGTTTGCCAGTGCGGACATTAGATCGTGGTGAGCCAGTGCGAAGCTCCCGTGATGAAAGGTTCGATCGACCTTGCGGGGCGCCTTGATCTGCTTGGGAACGGGAACGGGCCATGTGGCGGCGATATCGATACCCTCGAGGTGGCGGTCAGCCATCTGCTGCTGACAGATGGTATGCCACATGATTTTGTTGAGGAAGCAGATCTCTTCCACCTTGGAGGCCAGATCTGTCTGACAGATCTTGATAGCCTTGCGGAGTGAGCTGGTTGACGGATGGACATAGAGGACTTTCAGTCTTGTTCTGATGACGTCTGAGCATACGCCGACGAAGACCTTGCTGGTTGCGCGCAGCTTGAGAACATCAGATGTGGAAACCTGGTCGAGGATCTTGAGGTGAAGCTCATCTGGGAGAGTTGCGAACGATGTCGGTTTTGGCTTCTGCGGTGCAGGGCGACCACGACGCTTGCGAATGTTGAAGAAGACCATGTCGAGGATTGAGATGTGAGATGCTCTAGCTCTTTTGGGGTATGCTGGCGAGTTTGATGCCGTGATAATGTGATTCTGTGAAGATGTAGGTGTAATGTAAGATAGCAGGAGAAAGAGCTCACAGGCGGCCTTCTATTCCATGCTTGAGTATGCGCAGCAAGATTTTGATGCTTTTGAGCTGTATATTGGTGAGAGATGACTGAGTGGTCAGTCATCTCGCACCAATCGTCAGGCTGACCTATTGTGCGCAGAACAATAGCCACAAGGCAGGCGCGGGCGGTCGAAGCTTTCGGAAAGCCAGCCAACCAGACCAGTGAGTGAAGAGATATATCAAGACAACGAAATGAAGAATGGCAAGGAACATCAGAACTGGATGATACAGACCAATAACCCATAACACCGCATCGCATGAAAATGCCCATTAATCGCAACATTATTCGTCTCGTGACATGGCCCGAGTAGGACCAACTCCAGCGCATCCACATGGCAAATCACCCTGAACACTCTTCAAGCACAACCGTCTCGTGACATGAACCGAGTCAGGCCAACTCACAGCACATCCATACCAAACATCATCCTCAATACCCTCCAAGCATACATCCCTACTCATCCGCCTCAGCCTCCTTATGCCCAACCGGCACCAACTTCCCCACGACCAAATACTTCTCACTAAACCTCTCCTCCCACCCCCTCATAGCCTCCATCTCCTCGGCGCCCAAATCCTCCAAGCGATCAAGCGGCCCCTCCAGATCCTCCGTGAGCATCTCCTCATCAAAACTCCCACAAGCCAGCCCGCGACTCGCATCCCTGCCCGCGAAATTGGCGTAAGGCCCGCCGGGCCCGTAGAAGTTGCGGCCGGGCGTGACATCGAACACGCGCCCGCGCACCGCCAGGTAGACGGGCATGTTGTTCGTGCCGTTGTAGGGTTTGAGCTGGGGCGGGGTGAATGTTTTGAAGACGGTGGGGGAGGGCGGGGTCGGGAGGGCGGTTGCCGATTTGGATGGGCGGAGGCGCATGTAGACGAGGATGGCGAAGAGGGAGAAGAGGAGGATGTTCAGGGGGGTGGCGATGGTTGCGCTGTGGGTGTTGGGTTAGGATGGGGTTTTCCTTTCGTTTTTGGGGTGTTGGAGTGGGTGGTAAGCATACACTTCAGCCGCGGGTGCGGGCGGTGTTTCGGGCGAGCTCATGTTGTCTGCCCAAAAAGATTAGCTGTCTTGATCTTGAGAGAGGTCTTCGATTTTAACATACCTTGACTAGTACAGATGTGTTGTTCTGTTAACGTGACTTGTGTTGAATGTTCTCGTGTCCTTCAACCTCTGAGGTCATGCTTGGTAGAGCTGACTGCAGCTGCGAAGTTCATGGTGGAGCCACACAACGGAGAGACGTTTCACGCGGATCCTCCGGCTCGGCCCAATGCGTTTTGCCAGCGCCTCCCACCTCGGAGAATGGCATGCGAGTAATGTATTCGCGCGTATTCTAATTTAGAAACTACTATATCTACTCTATTGCTCGCATCTCGCCTCTTCTGGGCA
>MSJI02000858.1:57937-80413 GCA_001931905.2 Cladosporium sp. IMV 00045 | reverse complement strand
CCATTCTTGAAATCGTACACAGTGTACATTTTACGTCTCTTTCCCCCCAACCTCAGTGACTCGCAACATCTCAACATCACCACAACCCAGCCTCGCCCGTAAACCACCCGAAAGTAAACAACGTCACGCCAATCATGGCGACCATGAACCCGTAAGTTTGCTTCTCCATCAAACTCATAGCACTACTACAAGTCGCGCAGACGTAGTCGGCCATGGGCGTGTACTTCTGCGGCTCGTACATGCCGAAAGTGAACTGGTTCCAGGTGCCGAGGTAGCCGGCCTTCGCGGTGGCGGAGACGTCCTTTGCGGCGTCGTGCACGATCAGAGTGTACGTCTCGGTCAGCAGCGGGGTCACGCCGGTCGCCTGGTAGGCGCCGGTGTCCCAGATGACGGACTGCGTCGACTCGAAGGACATGTTGGCCGAGATGGTGTACATGGCCTGGTTCTGCGTGCAGGTGGCCATGACGTCGACGGCCTTGGGCGCTTTGGAGAGGGAGGTGTAGTTCCAGACGAAGGTGACTTCGTCTTTGATCTTGTAATAGCTGGCGGGGGAGAGGGCGTTGGGAGTGATCATGGATGCACCGCCGGCGGGGTTTCGGGCGTCGAACGTCGGCTCGGAGTTTGTCTTGGTCCCGCTGCCTGAGCTTTTTGCTGATCCTGAGGTCTTTGTGATGCTCGAACCGCCGCTGCTGGTCTCGTCTCCGTTCTCGTCGTCCTCATCGTTGTTGTCTCCGCTGGCAGTGGAGCTGGCGCTGGCGCTTGTTCGGGAAGCACTCTCGTCATCGCTTGTCCGGCTACCGGTGTTCTCAGCAGAGCTTTCCCTGGATGAGCTCTCCCTGGAAGAAGCAACACTGGTTGTGGAAGAGTCGTCCTGACGGTGGAAGAGCACCGGTGAGATTTCCCGCTTCAAGGCATCGAGAGGATGGGTGAGCATCGATGCCGACGAAGTCGCGGCAAGGAGCATCATGGAGGACAGAATGGTTGCGGGCCGCATGATTGCGACGAGTGTGTATGCGTGTACTCTTGAAAAGCCCTGGCTACCCTCGCGAGGGCTGTGTGTGGTCTCACAATGAGAGAGCGAATGTTGCTGCGGTGGGACGCGTGGCGCACAAAAGTCTAGACGGTTGCTGCTGTGGTGTTTGTTTTGACGGCTCGTCCTTCGGTGTAGAGCGAGCGGAGAGCACGGGAGCTCAGATGGGCGGTGCTGAGGCGGTTGATGAAAAGCGTGAAAAGCGAATGGAATGTCGTGACAGACGGCGAGGACGAAAACAAGAGTCGAGATCGAGTTGGTAGACGAGCAGTATCATGCTGCAAGTCAGGGAGGTGCATTAGTCCCAGGCCCTCTCCGCTCGGCTTCCCGACTGCCAGAGACTCTAAATTTGGACGGATTGAGTGGGCCAACGCTTTGCTTTTGCTTGACTTTTGCCCTTGCCGCCGTTGGCGATGGGCCAGATATCCACATCAACGCTCTTGGTCATGTTCAACCTCACCTTTTTCCTATCGTCGTGAGTGTTATGTACATGACACCGAAATAGCCTCTGTGAGTAGGTAGTATCGTCGAGTCTAATTTGAATTCGACTGCATGCGCCTTCGCTCCCTCAGCAACCGTCTTACGTTACTGGCTTCCCGGCATGTCTCGACGATCTTACGCCACCAGGCTAGGCTGTTCTGAGATGTAGCGGGCGAGATACGATCGCTAGCTTGCTTTGACACGACACATGCACGGGCAATATGCAGGACAAATTCGCCACAGACTGGATCTCAAGTAGAAGCAAAGGCTGCAATAGCATCAATTTCGAGTACCTAATGAGCTGGTCAAAGAAACTCTTTCATCAAGGCCTTCAGTGTACTCAACCTCTCACATCGCATTTTCAAGTCCATCCAATGTTGGTTGTAAACAATCCCTGGGCATGCATCAACCACGCGACAAAATTGTTCTTGCTCCGATGGCACTCCAACACGCTGGCTTCATTCCG
This sequence comes from Cladosporium sp. IMV 00045, assembly GCA_001931905.2. NCBI lineage: Eukaryota > Fungi > Ascomycota > Dothideomycetes > Cladosporiales > Cladosporiaceae > Cladosporium > Cladosporium sp. IMV 00045. The sequence goes on along the minus strand of MSJI02000858.1, from coordinate 78,437 downwards.
CTTTCGTTGGTCCAGTCTGCTTCACTGAAGTGCCCACGCACCAGTATCCCTTCTTGCCCTTTTACTTGACGACATCGCTCAGGCCAGTATCTTCTGAGTAGCCTGGACCTCTACTGTCGCGTGCCTAGTTTTCTGGTATGCTACTCGAGCCAGGGCGACTTGTGGGCTTATCCGTCACGATCTGGTCCCCAAGTTCTCCGTCACGTACAGCATTCCAGTCTGCAGCGCTCGGTGCGATTATATCTTCCCGCGGGATGATAATCCCACCCACAATGAATGCTGGCCCAAATTCTCCCTCATTTCGGTCGATGGCTTCGCGTACTGTGTGATTAAGCAGATAGCGCTCTGGCCATCTCAGATCAATCCTGCTTGAGATAGACACGTTGTCGCATTCATCCATCACTGCATCCATTATGTCCCGGAAAGTAAGGCCAGTTTCCGACTCAACAACCGTCATCGTAATTTTATTCTTACGGATGGATACTCTCTTGTGTCGCGCAGATCGCATCATCATTTCCAAACTCAACTTGGCCTCGCGGCACGGGGGGCTTGAGATGAAGGTGTCTAGCAAGCTAATTGATTGCTTGATCAAGAATGGTCTGCATTCCAGTACGAAAGAACTGGCACTCAACCAAAGTCTGTCTCGGATGGCCCAATCGTGAACTTTCCTCAGCATTGGGTTGAGAGTCACTGGCCTACGCGTGACTGCATGCACGCCGACAATGTTCTTGGCCAGGGCGACTGGCATGCCGTATGCGAGTTCATCTATAGTCAAGGTCTCAACAGGTCCATTGCTCGGGCGAAGGAACATCTTCTCCTGAATCGCCGGCGTAGCAGCAATGACGGCTTTGAAGCGTTTCGAGACGCGCTGGATGACGAAGAGTTGCTGCATGGAGAGGTTGACGAGTATGGCATCGAGCAGCTCGTCAGTCTGGAGGACCGCCTGGCGTGCTGCATCTGTGGTCATGGAACGAGTGGCGCGGCGGGAGATTGCAGTGCTGGTGTTGGTTGCTTTGCGCTTTTGTACCTTGCGTGCAGTAGTCGAGTTTCCAGCGGTTTCGGTGGTTGATGTTTGGGTCTTGGTCGCTTTCGTCCCCATAGCTTGAGTCTCTTTGGCGTTTGTCTCCGCTGCCTGAGTATCCGTCACTTGCGGCTCCATCGCCTGGCTCTCCGTCACTTTCGCCTTGTGCAAACCCGTCAGTAAAGCGATGCCTAACATGCAATGAGCAGTGACGGGGTGTACATACCTTGCGAGATGGCCCTCCGACCGGTGAAGCCTTGCGCTTCTTTGGCGCCATGGTTGTTTTGCGCCTTTTGAGCCCCGAGTCGTGTGGAAGTGGAATAAAAGTCGAGTGGGTGGGTGAGAAGAAGTGGTGGGAAGGAGAGTTTTTAAGCTGTTGGGGGTCTTCAGATCACATGAGCCAAGGCAACGAGTCACGAGAACTTGTGGTGGGACAGTGAAGGAAAGGAAGGAAGGAAGGAGCAAGTGAAGGAGCTCATGTAGGGAAGGAGCGAAGGCTGGGAGGGTAGGCTTCACTTTTGTCAGACTTCATATTCACGTGCTGCTCGTGGACGAAGATGTGAAGAGCACGAGAGATGTCAAGTGTGCAAAGTTGCATATTCTATGTTTATTGGCAGCATCGAGTCGTTAATGTCACTTCTCATATCAGTCGTTATTCATTCGCTCGTTTTGGCTGGCCGTTCAAGGTTTGTATACCGAAGTCCATTCCACTATTGTCTCGATCGTTCATTCAATCGTCCTCGATCGTCAATTCTTTCGACATGCATCAATACTCATCACGTCGTTCGATAGTCATTTCAACCCATTCATCCACCCATGCAAGACTCCATTCTCAAAACCCACCAAACTTTTTCCTTACGCTCGAATCCCATCACCCACAAAAACCCCTCTCAAACCCCCTCACCCACAACCCTCCCCCTCCCAAAATCCCAAGTCCCCCTCTCCTCATCCAACCCCACGCCCACCTCCTCCGCCAACGCCCTCACATCTCCCAACCAAACCAAGCCCTGCGGCGCGAGCGAGTAAGCGTGACACTCATGGACGCACCTAGCAGCCCGCTCGAGGAAAGACTCGCAGCGCGGGTCGTGCGAGAAGTGATTCACAATCCAAGTCAAACCCACGCGCAAGACGGCGCGGAGGCGGAGGAGCTCGCGCGTTTGCTGCAACAGGGGGCGAGGCGCGGTGGAGTCGCTGAAGAGGATGTTGGAGAAGTGAAGGGTGCGTAGGGAGGTGCTGTGTGTGGTGAGGAAGGCGGTGAAGTCGAAGTCTTGGATTATGGGGCGGTAGTGTCTGCCACGTTCGGGTTTGGGGTGGAGGGCGGTGAGGTCGAGGTGTGTGAGGGAGGGGAATTCGAGGTCGGCGAAGATGTTGAAGAGGCTGATTTCGGTGAGGGTTCGGCGGATGGAGGCGTTGTGCTGGAAAGTGAGTTTGAGGTGCTGTAGACTTGGCGCGGCGAGGGACAGGATGGCGTGGCATGTCTCTTGCCAGGAGGTTCTGTCCCAGCCGGTGTTGACGTGGAGTTCGATCAAGGTAAGGTGTGAGAGCTTGGCTTGACAAATGGCGAAGGCGCGGCGGCTGTTGAGCTTGGTGCATCGGTCGGTGATTGCGTCGGAGTAGGGGAGTTCGTCCGTGATTCTCAATTTGGTGAGGTGGATCTTGGGGTGACAAAGAATAGAGAGCACAGCCTCACTGTCTGTGAAACTGTCTCTTTGAGTTGGGGGTGTTGGGTCCCGACGACGGTAGAGCTTGCTCTCGGCTTTGTACTCCCTGCTTAGAACGACGGGTTGGATTTCCTCTGCGTACTGGAGAACGCGACTTCTAGGCAGCATGTTGAAGCCAGGGCGATCACAAGTGTCAGCGAAAGAGAATGCTCGCACTGTTGGCAGGTTTGCCATTGCGGACAGTAGATCATGGTGAGCCATTGCGAAGCTCCCGTGAAATGTTCGATCGACCTTGCGGGGCGCCTTGATCTGCTTGGGAACGGGAACGGGCCATGTGGCGGCGATATCGATACCCTCGAGGTGGCGGTCAGCCATCTGCTGCTGACGGATGGTATGCCACATGATTTTGTTGAGGAAGCAGATCTCTTCCACCTTGGAGGCCAGATCTGTCTGACAGATCTTGATAGCCTTGCGGAGTGAGCTGGTTGACGGATGGACGTAGAGGACTTTCAGTCTTGCTCTGATGACGTCTGAGCATACGCCGACGAAGACCTTGCTGGTTGCGCGCAGTTTGAGAACATCAGATGTGGAAAGCTGGTCGAGGATCTTGAGATGAAGCTCATCTGGGATAGTGGCGATCGATGTTGGTTTTGGCTTCTGCGGCGCAGGACGCCCACGACGCTTGCGAAAGTTGAAGACCATGTTGCAAATCGATGTGTGAGATGCTGTTGCTCTCTTGAAGACGTGTGCTGGTGATTTTGATGCCGTGTTAACGTGATTCTGTGAAGATGTGGGTGTAGTGTGGGATAGCAAGTGAAAGAGCTCACAGGCGGCCTTCTATTCCATGCTCGTGTAAGTGCAGCAAAAATTTGATGCTGTTGAACTGTATTTCAGTGAAAGATGACTGAGTGGTCAGTCATCTCGCAACTATTGTCAGGCTGACCTATTGTTCTGCGCACAATAGCCAATAGGCAGGTGCGGAAGGTGGATTTGAGCTGGAAGCTTTCGGGACAGCCAACCAGGCAGGCCAGTGAGTGAAAAGATAATAGGTACCAAGACAACAAAATGAAAAGTCGCAAAGGATATCAGAACTGGATGATACAGACCAATAACCCATAACACCTCATCGCATGGAAATGCCCATTAATCGCAACATTATTCGTCTCGTGACATGGCCCGAGTAGGACCAATTCCAGGGCATCCGTATGGCAACCCTGAGCACTCTTCAAGCACAACCATCTCGTGACATGAACCGAGTCGGGCCAACTCCAGTACATCCATACCACACTTCATCCTCAGTGCTCTCCAAGCATCCCTACTCATCCGCCTCAGCCTCCTTATGTCCAACCGGCACCAACTTTCCCACGACCAAATACTTCTCACTAAACCTCTCCTCCCACCCCCTCATAGCCTCCATCTCCTCCGCGCCCAAATCCTCCAACCTATCAAGCGGCCCCTCCAAATCCTCCGTGAGCATCTCCTCATCAAAACTCCCACAAGCCAGACCCCTACTCGCATCCCTGCCCGCGAAATTGGCGTAAGGTCCGCCGGGGCCGTAGAAGTTGCGGCCGGGCGTGACGTCGAACACGCGCCCGCGCACCGCCAGGTAGACGGGCATGTTGTTCGTGCCGTTGTAGGGTTTGAGCTGGGGCGGGGTGAATGTTTTGAAGACGGTGGGGGACGGCGGGGTCGGGAGGGCGGTTGCCGATTTGGATGGGCGGAGGCGCATGTACACGAGGATGGCGAAGAGGGAGAAGAGGAGGATGTTCAGGGGGGTTGCGATGGTTGCGCTGTGGGTGTTGGGTTAGGCTGGGACTTCTTTTCGTTTTTGGTGGTGTTGGAGTTGGTGATGGTAAGCATACACTTCAGCCGCGGGTGCGGGCGGTGTTTCGGGCGAGCTCATGTTGTCTGCTCGCGGAATTAGTTTTCTTGATCTATGAGAGATTTACGAGTATCATATACCTTGATTTGTGAAGATGTGTCCTTCTGTTGATTTGACTTGAGTCGAATGTTCTCGTGTCCTTCAACCTCTGAGGTCATGCTTGGTAGAGCTGACTGCAGCTGCGAAGTTCATAGTGGAGCCACACAACGGAGAGACGTTTCACGCGGATCCTCCGGCTCGGCCCAATGCGTTTTGCGAGCGCCTCCCACCTCGGAGAATGGCATGCGAGTAATGTATTCGCGCGTATTCTAATTTAGAAACTACTATATCTACTCTATTGCTCGCATCTCGCCTCTTCTGGGCAACAAGGCTACGTACGCTACGCTATTGACTACGCGGGCCGTGTGCGCTTCTCGCGCAATCACATGCTTGAACACACCGCCGCTCTCGGTGATCAGAGAAGTCCATGTATATACTTTTCCATCACATCATAACTGCATGGTGGAAAGGGGGCGTTTGCTCAACACATTCGAGCATATCGTGATTGTTTGGGTATGCCAATTCGATACATTCCCAACATAGCCCAGATCGAGATGGAAGAAGTCTTCCTCGGATGTATCCCCCTTGAAATGACATAGCCATTGTTCTCCAAGATCGTGGATGACGACAAAGATCTCCATTCAACATCTGCAATCATCGATGAGACGGATCTCCATCTTCGATAAGTCTTCGATGGAGCAGTTACCAGCAGCCAGGTATACCCTCCACCAAGGCTGCAAGAGAGTGGGATGTGAATATCAGTGGCTTGAACGACGTCAGCGAAGAACTGCAGAGGATAGGAGAGCAGACGAGGAGCGGTTCGCTGAAGTCGGTGCCATGGGAATGTGCAAAGTCGAGCGCGCGGGATCGCACAGATGTATATGGCATCGGGCGTGGGATCGCAGACTGACCGGGCGCCGACGAGGTATAATGGCTGGGTGTTAAGGCAGGCACGACGGGATAGCTGGTGCGTGTCTCTAGATTCCGCCTCCTGATCCGGATCCTCCAGCACTAGAGGCCTCGATGGGGGTGTGCGCCTTCGTTACCCGAAAGCCGGAAGGCTGCTGAGGGCTGCGCGAAGGCCCTGAAGACCAGGCTGTGAACTGCTCTGAACCAATGATAGCCATTCGGAGACCGGGCATCCATGTGAGACCAGTAATTTCATCTCGGCAACGGCCGCTGGGTGGACTCGCTTGCTGCGTGCCCATTTATCCCACCCATGCTACTTGGCGAGTGCGGCGACCAGCACGTCCTCCACCTGGCAGGCGAGAGAAAAGAATAGACCACTCCGCCTCCTCCGTCTGTTAGTCTATCCATCACCACCGTCGCTCTCTTCAAACATCAGAACCGCCCGAACTGCAGTATTGTTTGGCTACTGCTACTGTTGTCGTTGTTGCACAGCAGCACACGACTCGACAACACACAGCTCGCGCTGCAAGGTCCATCCCTGCACCAGCGCGCCCAACTCGAAACACCCGGCGACGTCACCTAGGCGCCGCGCGGATTGGGCGACAACAATCACTACTGGATATATACGTGCAGACTCCCTTTTTTTCGAGATGACGACTCGCACCGTCTCCATCAACAACAGCGCTCCACGAGCCGGCCTCGTGAAGATGCCCACATACACCATCCAGGAAGATGCGCCTTGGATGACAGCTCGGCCAGTCTCGGCTGTGTCCTCATCCGTCTACAGCGACGAGCCGGTAACACCAATCACGACAAACCACGACATCTCACCTCGCTCTGCCAAATCCCAAAACTACAACATCCGCGAAACGCAAATACCCGATCACGGCCCGCAGGCCACGCGACAATCACGTCTTCCCATCTTCAGCCAGGTCAGGACCATGCTGACCAAATCTCCCGTCGCCACCAACAACAATAACAACACAAACAACACCAGCAAACAAGACGACATGTCCAGCGAACCACCTACTCCAGGCAAGACACCCCAAACAAAATCATCCGCCTGGGATGGTGTCTTCAACGCCCGCCGCTACTCACCTGGTCTCAAATCACTCAAGACCAAGAAGAACTCATCCAATGTATCCGTCCTGCGCGACTCCGAAACCAGCTCTGTCACTTCCGGTCCCAAGACTCCGTCACTGCGATCCCCCTTGAACAGCCCAACACCGTCTCAAATCTCAGTCAATATCATGCCACAGCCGGCCCGCGGCGTGAATGCACAACACCAAGTGAAGCGCAAGCCTGTGATGTCGCTGTCTCAGTCGACCAACGAGAACACCCCACCACCCCAGGACCTGCTGGCAGTCCCGGACGCAAACATGCACAGCAGATTTAGCTGGTCCACAGCCGCTCCTTCTGAAGCGCCAAAGCGACAATCAACAGACACAATGGCAACCGGAGCGGGAGGAAGACCACCACTCATGTCCCACTTCAGCTGGACGACCGTCGCCACAAGCGCCGCCCCGACACCGCACGAAGAACTCGGCGACCCCAACGACACCTCACCAGTGCCATCTCCCCAACCCTCACAACAAGCCTTCTCCGACTCCCCCGCCGAATCAGTCCTCTCCCGCAAACGCCCCATCCAGCGCGCCGACTACGAACGAATCGACTACGAAGAAGACACCACGCCCTCCACCCCCCGCCAACGCGCCGACACATCCACATCAACAACTGACTCCCCCGCCTCCACCCCCCGCGCGCGCAACTTCCCCACCACCACCGACCCCAACAGCACGCCCCGCAAACCCACCTCAACCTCCAGCACAACCCCGTCCAACACCTCCGGCAAAAAGGCCCTCCCTTCCCTCCCCTTCATGACCGAATCCCAAGCCACCCACCTCGAAACGCTCCTCATCCAAGAAAAGAACCTCACGATGCAACGCCGCAACATCGAGCGTTCCATCAGCGACTTGGAAAAAGTCGAGCGCGCTTCTCCACTCGAAGTCTCTTTCGCGGCTGTGAGAGATGCGCGTCGGCGCCTCGACGAGCGCAGAGAGACGCTGCGCGAGGTCAAGATGGAGGAGATGGATGTGGGGATCCGCATTGCGAGGGCGAGGAGGAAGGAGGATTTCGGGGAGGGGGAGGGCACGCTTTGGGTGAGGAGGGTGACTGGTTGAAGAAGGAATTGGGGGGGAGGTGGATGATGTCTTGTGGGAGGGGTTTGGGCCTCTCCTTTGTGCTTTTTTCTGTGGGTTTGGTTTGATGGGTTTTGGTTTGATGGGTTTTGGGTTCCTTGGTCTTTGGGCTTTTTCTTGCGAGTCAATTCCCGACTTCGACCGGCGTTCTTACTTCAGGACAAGAAAAAGGCAACTTGGAGATCGGTTGGGAATCAATTGGGAAACGGAAAAATTGGTCAAATCAAGCAAGCAAGCGAGGCGTTTCCTGGTTTTTGTTTTCTTTGTTTTCTGCTTTGCTTTGCTTTGCTTTTCCTTCTTGGTTTGAAAAGACAACACACGCACGCGAGGATACCTTTTTGTTTTGTTCTACTGTCTTGGATTCCTGCCTTGTTTTCTTTGCGTCCTTGGGAAAAACACGAAACGTCCTGTCCTGCTTCTGTCGGCACATTTCTTTCTTGTTTGAGATGGAAACGAAAGTTTTGTTTGGATTTTTCAGAATGGCAGAGCAAACTTGCCTTCTTTGTACGATAATTAGATGTTTCTTGGAAGAGGGAAGGGAAGGGTTGGTTGATTGAGTGGTTGTACGATATATAGAAGAGCGAATACCCAGAATTGCGAATATTGCTCGTTTTAGTATTATTAATTGTCTGCCGAACTTGAAGGATTCCACGGCCAGTTTCCATTCCTCCTCCTTCCGTCTCTCCATCTTTCTTGCAATTTGCAACTCCCTGCATCTTATTCCGCCTGTGCTGCTGCTTCTCCCCCGCCTCGCTGCCGTAGACTTTGAAGGCGTTGACGTATTCGAAGAAAGACGCTTTGTAGTACCGGGGGAGCTGAGAGGGGGTTTTGTCAGCGATTGATCGATGGATGAGACTAGGGTTGAGAGGGAGAGGGAGATGTGATGTATTTCTGATTTGACTTGGACTTGGACTTGGACTTGGACTTACGGCTGGGTCGGAGAAGTTGACGTATTGCATGCCGAATCTGGGAGGGAGGCGGTCAGTTGGCTTGTCTTGTAGGTGGCGAGGATGTAGTTGTAGCAGTCGCCGATGGAAGACTGCCTTGCACTCGTCTGACGCTCTGACGTAGAGGTCAGGAAGGGGGAAGAATATACTTACCGAGAAACGTAGCCTTGCTGCCATTCCTGCACGCAAACCATCATCAGCCATCAACGCTCTCAAGCAGATCGTCCAAACCACCCAGGGGAGTCACAAACTCACATAATTATCCACAAAACTCCAAGCCAAACAACCCACTACCTCCGTCCCCTCGGCAATCGCCATGAGAATCGCCCTCATATAATCGCGATAATAGCTCGTCCTCACAGGATCGTACAAGATATCCTGCAGCAGCGTCTTTCTCCCCTCATAAGGCTCCGCGAAACCAAACTCCGTCACAGCAATGCCTTTAACCGGACCAGGCGAGGGCGTCACCCACGTGTCTTGCATGTACTTGAGGAAAGCTGGCACCCAGTCCGTCGCTTTGTGCAGCCAGGGCGAGCCCGGGTCGGCGGCGGGCCCGATAACCCAGCCGCCGTCTGCTGCGGCGTAGGTGTATGTTGTGTTGGCGCAGGAGGGGTAGAGTGGGTGGGTTTCGTTCCCCACGCAGGAGTCGAGACCGGAGTCGGGGGCCATGTAGAATTGGCTGGTGTAGGCGTCGTGGGCGTAGAAGTCAGCGGAGCCGAGGATTTGCTGTTTTTCTTCGTCCGTGAAGGCGCGAAGGAAGTCTGAGACGTAGTCTTTGACGCTCGATGGGTAGTCGCCGGTGAGGTAGACAGGGTCGGAGAACCAGCCTTCGTTGAAGTCCCAGGCTCGCTGGACGGCGGAGGCGTCGGTGGAGGAGTTTGTGAGGGGGATCTTGTAGCCGCCGTTGTTTTTGTAGGTGATTGAGGAGTTGGCGCCGAGGATCGATTTGCCTAAGTGATAGGCTTGGGAGTGTGCGAGGAGGACTGATTGGCCGCAGTGGAAGGGTTGCTGTTTGTTGGGGATGGTGAAGTTCTTGAAGTACTGGGCTGGCAGAGGATATTGGTTGCAGAAGACGATTGCTTGTCAAGGTTAGTGGTTTTTCAATCGCGCAAAGATGATAACGAGGTTGTAAAGCTCGAGGACAGCTTCGAAGCACTTACGTTCATTGACCTATGTAACGAATTAGCAAGATCGATCTTCTGTCGCATCAACCACGATCAGACATACAGTATACCATTTGCTAACCCGATCGCCGAAAGCCTCGAAAGCAACGCGTGCATATTCGACAAAGTCGGATACGATTTCCTCGCTCAGCCACCCTCCATAAGTATCTTGCAACACCAGTGGGGTGTCCCAATGATATAGCGTCACTGAAGGTTCGACTCCATACTCGATGCAAGTGTTGATCAAATCGTTATAATGATCGATCGCTTGCTGGTTGACTGGACCTCGTCCGAAAGGCAGGATCCGTGACCACGATAGCGAAAAGCTGTAGATCTTGACGCCTTGAGCTGCCAGGCGCGAGATGTCTTCCTTGTATAGGTAGTAATTCTGCCGTTTGTGAGCCAGGGCCAATATGAGAAAGGCAGGGTCATCAAGCTCACGTTGTCTGCAACATCTGCCGTGGAATTATCGACGATGTGGTTTGTCACTCGCGCGAGTTTATCCCAAACACTGGGACCGCGACCTTCATCCTTCGCCGCGCCTTCGACCTGGTACGCAGCGCCGGCGACTCCCCACCTTTTCACACGTTAGACCACATTAGTGTGACCATGTTAGTGTTGAACAGTGTCAAGACTTACCAGAAATCGTCAGGAAAGGACCAAGACTCATTCCTCACAAATGCAGGTTCCTGTTGGCCGCTTGGGAACGGATTGTAATAGAGCGGCGGCGGAGGAATGAGGGAACTCGATGGCACAGGTGTTGGGGAGTACGTGGTAGTCGTGTTCGCCACGTCCACGGGTCCTATGAGCAAGTCCCAGACATCTTCCAGATTCAGATACAGCTGGAGGATAGGACTGGTGGGAGTTGGCGCTGTGGACCCGTTGAATGCAGCAGACGCTGACACGGACTGATTCGAAGAAGTCGCTGCTGTGGTCGTCTGAGCAGCGACAGAACTCAGCAGCAGGGCTGTACAGATTGTTATATACATTATAGGTAGATGGATCTGTCACGAGGAATGAAAAGTTGGAGAGGGACGACAAAGGCAATATGAAGGAACTGACCCTGACTTTCAGCTCGTCCGTAAACAATAAAACGCGTGTCAGCAATAACGCATGGGAAGCCTGGCAGATTGACAGCGGGGTGCCGAAAGGCAGCGAGGTTAAAGTGAGGTCATGCTCTGCAAGGAATGATTGTATGTCTCCGTCCTGATCGAGCAAGATGCAAAAGCTTACCGGTCTTGATCGTGCTTGGAGGTGAGGTTGATGAGAGGAGCAGAGCGGGGGTCAGCTTTGGGCTGAAGTAGATCGTGACCGGATGTAACCCAACCACGATTGCATGCATGCGTACACCTATGGTGGACAGCTACATGCTCCGGAGAAAACAAGCACGATTAGACTTAGCTCTTTGGGGGGATATTGGCTTGTTCTTCGATTTCGGAAGCATAGTGAGCGTTGAGAGATACCCCAACCCTAACCCTAAAAAATCATATTTTTGATACCTGGTAGAGCTAGCAAGTCGAATGAAGAGTCACATAGAACTCCCTTTTCGATAGCATCGAATCTCACTTTACATTTGTTCCTTATCCCGCTCGAGATAGCTTGACAAGAGTGGTAGTAGCCTCGCATGGTACGCAGGCTCGTACCAGCAACTTCAACATCTTGTAAAATTGTGTTAACCGCTGAGATGGCTACACTCAGTGTTGTTTTTCTCCGTGGTGTATGCTCGTACCAGGGGCTTCAATACAGTATGTCATAGTGGTCTTGACCGCTGGGATAGCCACATTTCGTATCGTGTTTCTCCGTCACATGTACGCTCGTATTAGTAGCTTTAGTATCTTATCAAAAATGACTTGACCGCTGAGATAGCCACACTTCATATCGTGTTTCTCCGTCATTTGTATGCTCATACCAACAACTTCAGCATCTCAAAAAGACGCTTTCACCGCTGAGATAGCTGTCGTTAATGCTGTGTTTCTCCGCCCTACGTATGCTCATACTAGCAGCTTTACATCTCATAAACCTGACTTGACCGCTGAGATGGCTATAGTAGTGTTTTCTTCTCTCGGTGTCATTTATGCTTATCGGATCGATGGCTGCGGGATCCCATCATGATCTTCAGCAGTCGGCGGTCGGTCCAGGCCGGTAAAGTATTGTCGGACCTATTCTTGCCGCTCATGAATAGCTTTGCTAGGCGCTCAGCGGTCCAGTAGTCGCTTTGGAAGACTTTCAAGAGGTCTTTTCGAAAGGGACGTGATACATCGTATTCATGCTATGACCACTGCGATGCCTGCTCCCGTCTCACAGCGAACATCTTCTTGACCCGATTCCATCAGCCTGGATGGAGAGAGCCATTTGCTTAATAGCAGACATCCCAGCATTGCTAGAATCACATGATGCTAGTCTCGTCAATTGAGACATACCAAAAACGACGTCTTACCGCTGACAGGCGTCGACTTCAGCACAGGCATCTCAGCATTGATATACTCACACGATGCTGATCCCAACGTTTTGGATATACCAAAATTGATGTCGTGCCACCGAGAGACCTGATTTCAACGACAGAGATTTCATCATTCATATAATCACATGATGCCTGTACCATCGCTCTGGGTGTATCGAGATTGATGTCTTGCCGCTAAGAGGCCTTGCTTTAGCAGCAGACATCTCAGCCTTGATGTAATCGCATGATGCTGGTGCCATCATGCTTGACCCACGATACTTTGATCTGATGCCGGAGGGAGAAATAAGAATGACTCGGGCGGGCTGGTCCTCTAACCATGATCACGGGACGTTCCACATCCAAGAAGATCCAGATACGTCAAGACATGGATAGGCTAGACATGATGCTATAGCTGCATGACAAAACGATAGCATAAATGGACATGTAGGTACTATACATTGCAAGGAACGATTGGGGCAGGAGACAATGCATTTCAAGCTGCGGCTTCAAGCCGTCATTAGGATTGTAGGATTAAGTCATATTCTAAGTTATGATACTTTCTAATCGTTGCTTCATCGTACAACTTTGGAACAATTATACAGTACGAAATAGGCGCGATGAAAGCGCGCCATTGATTTGACGTAACTCCCCATTGAATAATAGGGAAAATTGGAGTCTCGTGAGAGGTATCTCAGCGTGATCTTAATTGTCGTAAGGAACGACAACCGCTTAACCGGCCTGGTAGACACCGAGAGCGACAACGTGAGGGTTGAGCATGCTCAGGTTGAAGGGGGTGAGGTAAGGGTTGGCATCGGTGAGAGCGACGAACATAGTGTCGTTGACGATAGAGGCACCGCCCTCGTAAACTTGGCCAGCAGGCTGATAGGTGTAACCCTCGTTGGGTCCAGTGACAGTCAGATCGGTGTAAGTCATGTTAAGCTGGTTGACCCAAGCGACATACTTGGGCTCGCCGGCAGTGGTGTCAGTGACGTAGCTGTTGTTGGGGCCGACGGGCACGCCGGGGCTGTCCCAGGTGAAGCGGACCTGCTTTCCAGCGAAGGTCAGAGGCTCAGAGCGGTTGTGAGCGATGCCAGGTCCGCAGCCGTAGCCGGTGACGTTCAGGTTGACACAAGATTCATCCGTAGGAATGTCGGTGGTGGCCGGGTCAGAAGTGCGGTTGCCGGTACGCTCCCAGTCCGCGGTGTCGTTGGGGTGAATGCGGTTGATATTAGCCTGGTTGGCGAAGTGGATGGGGGGCATATTTTGCCACGCCAAACGGGTGGTGTTCTCAGGACAAGAGGAGATGTAAGGGGCGAGGAAGGTCCAGGCCCAGGACTGAGGGATACCAGCCTCAAACCAAACCGGCATGGGGTGGAGACCGGACATCTGGCGGAAGATCATCTCCTGGCGAGCCTCGGTGGCGATAGACTGAGCGAGAAGCTGACCGACCTCGCGAGAGTCGAGGTGGTTGATGAAACCCCAGACACCAGACTCACCCCAGCGGGTAAGGATCTGGTTGAAGTCGACGAACTCACGGACGTTGGTGAAGGGGTAATTGTAGGTGCACTGAGGCGGGGCAGTCTCGCCGAGCATGTTGGACAAAAGGGTGGCGTGACCCTGCTCCTGCTGGCCCATGAATTCAATCAGGGCGCGGTCCTCAGCAGTCAGACCAGCAGCAATAAAGTCCTCCTCAGAGAAGATGGCGAGGCCATTGTAGAAGAGGTCCAACTCGATCCACTCCTGGTAGAGACCGAGGGTGATGGACTCGTAGTCGAAGTCACTCTCGACCATGTAGCGCGGCTCAGTGCCGTTGGTACCAAGACCACCAGCGGGGGTGTACGGGATGGGCTGAGGCTCAGTGAGCTTGCCATCCTTGTTATAATAGGTGGCGGTCGGGTTTGGCGGCAAGGCCGGGATGGTGGAGTCAATGACAGAAGCAGAGACCGCACCAGTGGTGGTCGGGGCATCACCCTCGTAGGGACCGTGAGAGGTAGCACCAGTGGGCATGGAGCTGCGCTGAGAGCCAGCGGCGTAAAGGCCCGTGGTCACAGGTGTGGTGGGAGTGAAGGAGATGTCAGACGCGCTGTCGAACTCGGAGGCGAGCGGCGTGATGGCTGCAGGAGTCTCCTCCACCCAGGTGGCATCAGCATTTGTGTAGCCAGGAACATTGCCGTCCTGGTTATCGGCCGCAACAGAAGAGGCGCCAGTAGCCTCTTCAGAGTTGTAGGCAGATGGGTTGCCTTGAGGTGCGGCGGCGGCAAGGCCGTAAAGGACCGCAGAGGTCAAAGCGGTTCTGGTATACATCCTGGTCGGGTGTGAGATGATGGGATGGTTGGGGAAAGAAACCAGTGGCTAGAAAGGGCGACGAGGCTATATGTATAGCAGTCGCCATTGGCCTGAATCGTGCATTTGGAGTGGTTTGATGAAGGACGGGACAAGGTCCGAACGTCATGGACTGAATAATGTTGGAAATCATGTCGAAAGAGTGATCTCATCGGCATAGATCTGGTAGCTCGCTGCTTGTTTACTCGATCCGCAGGGCCCGCGGTCGGAGATGGAGAGCGTTCACTAGAGATATTTGCCCTGCCGTGCCGGCTCCTCCACAGACGATTCCGCTCGAGCCGCATCGTATTATGGTTAGATCTATGCCTTAGGATGGAGGATGGGAAAGACGTATCCGATCGATCAATACGGCATACGATATTGATCCTACCGCTTTCTACCGGTCGAGCATGAAGCCTTCTCTTGCAGGACTTCTTCCATTCCTTGCATTTCGGTCGGATTTGCAAACGTAAGCATCACCGCGCGTCACTCCCTGCTCGCTGCTCTCATGCTCAATTCGGCGTCAACATCACTACCCTGGCAAGTCGATCTTCAGCAGGGAAATACAAAAGGCGGCAGATGTGTGCGAGTGCTTGCACGGTGGTGATGTTCATAGCGCGTCATGGATTTTGAGATGTCGTTCGATGAGCCGCTCTCTGATTGGCCAAGATGCGATACCTGCGCTTTTAAGGTGGCGCTAGCAGCGGACAGCCGGCCGTCTGCTGCATCATTCTGTGAGAGCCGCACTTTTGTTTACTCCTCTTGCCACACAGCAACGAGGGCAAAAATCGATCGTGGGTGCGATATCTGATGTTGTGTGCGTCTGGCAAATTTGGAATCAGCTGCTTCGTCGACATAGCTGCGTCTGGCCTGACAATTCTAACCTTATCCAAAACAAGACGCTTCCGATATACCCGGCTAAGCATACAGGCCGTGGGTCTATCGATCGAACGCCAGAATGGGGTTGATCGCCTGGCCGTCCAAATTCATCGGTGCCATGTGGTGCCGCGAATTATCTCGATGAGAGTCGTGGCAGTCTTCCAAATACTATCAGCGTGCCGCTATGCCTCCATACCAAGCCATCCGTTCATCTCCTCAGCACATGCGGCTCCGGTGCTGTCTCCACAACAAAAACTTCCATCTGACGATTACGCCACAAGTAGATGAATGTGGAGAGAAATCAAAATTAAGCTTCAGCCATACTCGATCGCTTACATCTTAAATCCCTCGAATCGAGCCATCTCAGCACCTAGGGGATATTCTTCCTTCCCATCGGTTCAGATCTGGCGTATACATATCTCGACTATAGCAGAGATTCACGGAACTTTTGTCATGTAACTTCTGCACCCCATTCTTATCCGCCCACGCCGCCACACCCGCCTGTTCCAAAGGTTCACGTGGATCGGCAGACAAACTGAGTCGCTAGGACGACGTCATCATCAAAGATAATGTTTCCAAAAATCAATAATGACATCGATCACCAGGTCTGCCGAGAGCCGTGTACTGTATACGAAACATTTGAACCAGATCCCTGGACGAATCTGGCGACCATGCGTCAGCCTTACGTTCACGGAATAATGCATGTATGCGAGCTGCTGGGATGTTCATCTTGAGACTTCGGCAGTCGACTCTCGTACGATGTGGTGCCGCGAGTGCTTGGCCAGGCATCGAAAGGATCTTTCTCCGTGCGATCGTCGGTCTGCATGTACGTGCGTGAAGCTATCAAGGATAAATCAGTGGGTTCGCGCTGGGAACTGGCATTTATTTCACTAAACATGCAGGTTCTTTTAATCCCGACAGGGCTTCGCGTTCGCGGCACGTATACGCGAGAAAGGAGAGGAAAATATCAAGACCGATCAAGTGCTGTTGTGAGCTCTGCGATCGTGTCAAACATACTCAACTCGACAACGAGACTGGTGATCATAGTCTTGCACCTCCTTCAAACATAGACCAGTCTTGCATTGGTCTCCTTTCCTAGCCAGACAAAGCACTGTCATTTACCAACTTGAGCATTCGAGATGAAAAACCCACTCACAAACCCAGCCGGCTCACATCAGCGCTCAAATACTCACCCTCCATCATCTCCTGCATCACCTTCCCCGTCCCCAAAGCCAGACTAATCCCCCAAGGTCCGTGTCCAGCCGCAATGAAAACACCGCCCTGAACGCCTTCCTTCGTCTCCACCCCTCCCAAATCCTCATCTGGCACCCTCGCAAGAACGGGATCCCCACTATCAGTGACAGGCCTCAGACAGACGCCTTCACGCACAACCTCCAGATCAGACACATCCCCACCATCCTTCGCCAGAAACCTCTCCGCCGCTCGATACAACACGGCCGCACGCTCCGGCGCACCGCACACATCCGTAGCCAAGTCAGGAAGCGGCATCTGCTCATCATTCAGGCCCGCGACGTAAATCTCCCCACCGACGCGCGAGAAAATCTCCGGGCTGAATTCGTCGTCCGTCGTCGTGAAGACGGCGTGACAGCCTTTTTCTTCGTGCTCCTGCTTCCACCGCGGGCTCTTGACCACGAGGCTGTAGCCTGCCAAGTGGCTCACGGGAATGTCGAGCGGAGAATACGGGAACAGGCTCGAATACACGTTTGACGTCCAGGCTCCGCAAGCGATGAGCAGGCGCGTGCAGGGGATTTTGTGCTCGGCGCCCGTGGCGTGGCGGACTCGCAGTGCGCTGATGCAGCCTGTGACGAGATCGCGGGAGATTTTCAGAGGCTGAGAGGGCTGGTGAAGGCGCACGCCTCGAAGGAGAGCAGATCGCAGGAGGTGCTGGGAGAGGCGTATTGGGTCGCTGTTGAAGTCTTAGCGGGTGTGCTTCTAGT
Organism: Cladosporium sp. IMV 00045; assembly: GCA_001931905.2. NCBI lineage: Eukaryota > Fungi > Ascomycota > Dothideomycetes > Cladosporiales > Cladosporiaceae > Cladosporium > Cladosporium sp. IMV 00045. The sequence goes on along the minus strand of MSJI02000858.1, from coordinate 61,018 downwards.
GGTTTGTCCGATTCTACTCGGGAACTGCGTGACCACGTCCGCTACTCACACTTGCGCTACAGTACCTTCCTCGCCCACAACATTGACGTTCTGTCCAGGTCCCCTCCTCAACCATGCGGGACCGCCCTCTCCTTCGACGAACTCATGATCGTTCGCAGCCTCCGCTCGACTACCTCCGTCCCGAAGCCATTGCTCGTTCCGCTGGCCACGACGGCTCTGGTCTTCTGTGGAAGTGGTTCCGGTACTCTTACTGTAGCCCCATTTCTCGTAGCCGTGATCCTTCTCCGCAAGTTGCTTGTGCAAATCGAACGACAAAGCACCCAGCGAGGCAGTCGCTGGACCGAACCCTGCAAATAAGGCACTCAAGTTAGGAATGATTTAAAGAGCGAGCACTATCAAGAAGGTAGGAATGGCAACATACAATCAGCAGCCAAAAAGCCTCCCGCCTTTCCAGATGCAGAGGCGAAGAGCTCCTCGGAGGCTTCCACGAGGTGAATAGTGTCTGGCTTCGTGTGGCCAGAATGTGAGAGGTAGTAAGCCGTAGCACAGCCGATGATCCCGGCGCCTAGAATGACGGTCGAGCTCGATTCGGAGGTGTCCGAAGCGGTAGAGAAGACGCGCGAGAGGTCGCCGTTCGTGGTCATTTTTGCTGGAGAATGGGAATGTTGCGAGTTGGAAGTACAAGTAGGTAAGATATGTGTTCAGGGCGTTCTTCCTATATAATAAGCAGGCTTCCGTCCCCTCGTCGACGTGATGAAGATGGAATTATGATATCAGCTTCCAGCTCGGACAGGGTTGTGGTATTTTCTTTTTCCCTCCTCATGGCAATAGGTGACCATGTGCCACTTTCTCGTGCGGAGGGCAGGAGAGGGGAAAGATGCTATTCGTGAACAGCCTCCCAACCAACCAATCCTCGCTACCAAAGCTGTATCCAAGCGACTCTCGGCTCTCTGTACGAGCCGGAACTCCTAATCCTGCGACGCCTGGCCACTAGCCATGCGGCTTTGGGTTGGATGTAAAGACTCGTCATGTGAGCACGGCGTTGTACAATCATCGGCGTGTCAATTATACATCAGCACATGTAAGGTACATGTACATGGACACATATAGATCCAGACCATTAGATTCATTGACCAAAAAGAATGACGTACTGCGGGGTCTTCATCCTGCGGGGCAAAAATACAAGCCCAATGCAACAATCCCGCAGAAGCACGCAGCAAAAACAACCACCTTGACCATACCTTGACTTTTTTTCCTTTAGAGATTCAAATCACACATCACACCTCCCAGAAGGACAAACAAATATCAACCATGGCCTCCGCCCCCAAAACCATCATCCTCACCGGCGCGTCCCGCGGCATCGGCCTAGCAATCGCCCACTACCTCCTCAAGCAATCCCACAACCTCGTCCTCGTAGCGCGCAGCGAAGCACCTCTCCGCGAGCTGGAGAACCAATACAAAAACCAAGTGGCAGTGCTGACAGGCGACCTGTCCGATTTCTCCCTGGGCGACAAAGCGGTGCAGCTCGCCCAGCAGCGATTCCAAAAACTCGACGGCCTGATCGTCAACCACGGCGTGCTGGACCCAGTGAAGCGGGTGGAAAAAGCGCTAGCGGACGAGTGGCGCGCGGCGTTCGATGTGAACTTCTTCTCCGCCGTGGCGCTGGCGCAGGCGGCGGTGCCTGCGCTGCGGGCGACAAAGGGCACCGTGCTCTTCACGTCTTCGGGCGCGGCGTCGAATGCGTACGCGACTTGGGGTGCGTATGGAGCTTCCAAGGCGGCGATCAATCACCTTGCTGCGACGTTGGGGAACGAGGAGAAGGATATCACGTCGATTAGCGTTAGGCCTGGCGTGGTGGATACGGAGATGCAGAGGGATATTCGCGAGAAGCATAACAAGGCTATGGACGAGGGGGATGCGGCGCGGTTTGCGGAGCTGAAGGCCACCGGTGGGCTGTTGAAGCCGGAGCAGCCGGGTCATGTTATGGCGAAGCTGGTGCTTGATGCGCCTAAGGAGTTGACGGGGAAGTTCTTGAGCTGGAACGCGGAAGAGCTTAAGGCGTTCCAGGAGTGAAGAGAGAAAGGTTTACGATGGATGGAAAAGTATTGTGGATTTGCATATGGACAATGGAAAGATTATATACACAAGAATAGAATAAGACCTGTTTCTCGTTAGCCTGCATTCATAGAAGAAAATGAAGCATGATGAAACGGAAAGCGAGAGCATGTTTTCAGTCGAAAGATGAAAAGCATACATTTGATCGACATAGGCACGAGTGCCTTCAGTCTTAGCATGGAATGTTTTTGTTCATCACAAAGTGCTGGAGAAAAGAGAGGAAGTGACGGCTTACCAAAGACGAGGTGGGATATAATACAGCAAGGCCGAGATTTGCTTTGTGATTGAGTGACTTACCTATTATTCTAGTCAGCGATTTGCTCAAGCACAAGTACGAGTACGTGGCAATGCGTGAAGTAGTAGTTGGTTTCAGGTAATCGAACCATATTTTGATCGTCACAGAGATCGGTATTTGATAGTACTTATATGTTGCTCATCAGGGTAGTGGAGGGCAGGATGATGGAGATTTTGCATACCTTTTGGACTACAGACTGAAATGCGCGCTCAAAACAGTGGCTGGCATTCGTAGCCGAACCTCAAAGCTGATCAAGAGCTACAAGATCGCAATCTCATCGAGCATCCTCGCAAGGCGCATCGTCTCCTGTTATGTCTGTCAGTGAATGTCCAGACGATTTGGTACCCTCGTATATCAAGCGAAAAGAGAAAGATATTCGAATATCAGTCGGTCGTTTGGCTAGACAAGTCGATCACCATGTCCAAGTCTCACAATAGGAGCAAGGCGTAGTGATAGGGGCGACAACAAGTTCATCATTGAATAGAATGCTGCTTTCTGCGCGCGAGTCGTGGGGGATTGGATGAAGGAGATTGTTCGTAACGTACCTGTGCGAGTTTGCATGTATGAGAGAGAAAGTTTGCGGTCGAGACGTCGAGCAAAGATGGAATTTAAAGGCGCTGCTTCACACGATGGAGCTAGCCCGATCGAGCGGCTCTGCCGACCTAGCCCGC